>KL273133.1:46491-75656 GCA_000699545.1 Podiceps cristatus | reverse complement strand
GATCCTTGGGGTCCCTTCCAACCCAGACCTTTCTATGATTCTATGATTCTATGATTTGTTCACCTGGAGAATTTACCTTTTAGGAGACCCAGCGCCAAGGCAGTTTTATGCAGGACTAGCTGAATGGAATTCCTTCTGTCCGAGAAGTTCTGTACTTACCTCTGCACTGGAGGGTTTGTGCACCAAAGTGGGAAACTAAATGGAAAAACAGTTTCTGTATTAGGATTGATTCATTTTCTAAATATCCCATTTTACTGCTCAGAACCATTTTCTCAAGTATGTTTCTTTCAGTTGATGACAGTATTTAGGAATTAAAAATGCACATAAACTGGAGAATTACACAATTAATAAGGAATAGCTCTAACCCTAACTGCCTTCCTTTTGATATGAAGTCCATGTAATAGAACCTACTTTTGTGATTCTAAGGGGCAAAGAATAAAGAATAAGTGAGCAACTGAGACTTTACTTGCGTTACCCTTTTGTGCAATGTGTCACTGGAAAAGCACTAAAGATTAGACTCAAATTCCGTAGCGTCAGTGTTGGGAGTCTGCCTGAGTAGGAGATGCTTTCTTCATCAGGGGCCTAACACAGCTACATTTAGGGTACATTTCTGGAAGCATTTAAAGCTAAATGTTTTCAGCATCTAATTTGAAATAGTTACTTTCCAGAAAAACTGACTCCTTAGTTTGTAAAATGCTTTGTGGATATTATAAGAAAATATAATAAATTCTAAACTGTAAAGCACAGTTGTGTGCTATTACAGATAATGTACATGAAATGCAGGGTGCTAAACTGTTAGTGATAATGGAACAATCTTCTTTCTTATCTGAAATTCTCTTAGTTACATTACAATTTTTTGTTATATCAAAGCATTTTTTTTAAATTTGTACTAGTGTGCCCAAAAGAAAAGGTTTTTGTTTTTTTTTTTTTTTTTGCTATGTGAACTTACAGAAACATGACTGAGGAGATGGAATAATAAAAATAGCAGAATGCATTCACCAGTTTCATAAAACAAAATGCACTGCTTACATTCTTGAAGGAGAAACTAAATCATAATTTCATTTCTGAAAAAAAAAAAAAAAAAAACAAAAACAAAACCAAAAAAACCCCCCACACTTGTTTGCAGGAGAAAAAAGATGGAACAACAATGGTTTCTTCTCTACATGGGTTAGGGTCTTTAGCTGAATTGCAGATCACATTGGTTGAAGTGTTTTTTCAGTGAATGCAGAAGTAGCTACATGGACATCTACCTATACTTGTCCAGGATCTAGTTGTTTGAGGAATAATTTAGAAGTATATTAATTTTCCATTATTTTCATTTTACCTTTCCATAAAGATACACGAGATGGGCTGATGACTTTCAGAGCCTTGATATGCCCAGATCCGATTGCTGCTTCTAGGATGCATAAGTTCATCTGATGATGAGTTTAACTATTTAGAATCTATAGTTTTAAAACAAGTTACAAAAGAAGTTCTGATGATGATTTGGGTTTTTTTCCTGTATTTCTTTTCCTGTTCTTTGAAAGAAGATGTTTTTTTCTTGGGTTTTCTGTTCTTACAGCACTTTTTTGTTTCTTTCACAGCCCTTCTCATATTCTTCATCTTCCCTATCTTGCCGATATTTGGGAGGTCTATTCCTTCTTTCTCTTATGTCATTATACACATGTGTTTATGAAAGTGTTACAGATTTTACTTTAAAGTGTATTATTTATTATTGTGCTGGTTCTGGCTAAGATAGAGTTAATTTTCTTCACTGTAGCCACTATGGGGGTATGTTTTGGGTTTGTGCTGGAAACAGCACTGATAACACAGGTATGTTTTAGTTTACTGCTGAGCAGGGCTGACGCAGCCTCCAGGCCTTTTCCAGTTCTCACCCCACCAGCTTGGGGGTGGGGAGCCAAGAAGTTGGGAGTGGACGTGTCTGGGATAGCTGACCCCAACTGACCCAAGGAATATTCCGTGTTGCATGATGCCATGCTCAGCATATAAAGCTGGGGGAAGGAGGGGAGTGTTCAGAGCAGTGGCGTTTGTCTTCCCAGGTAACCATTAGGTGTGATGGAACCCTGCTTTCCTGCAGATGGCTGAACCCCATGGGAAGCAGTGAATGAATTCCTTGTTTTCTTTGCTTGCGCAGGTGGCTTTTCCTTTACCTGTTAAACTGTCTTTATCTCAGCCCATGAGTTTTCTCACTTTTTACCTTTGCTATTCTCTTCTCCATCCCACTGCGGGGAGGGTGAGCGAGCAGCAGTGTAGTGCTTAGTTGCCGATTGGGGTTAAACCATGACAATCATTTACAGTCTCCACAGCATCATGGTATGTGTTTATCCTCTCATAACAAAATTACACTGTTCTACTGCTAAAAGTTACAGGCATTCTGAGAAGAATGACAGTGTTTCATGCATATCAGAAGCAACTGGAAACAAGCCCATTAAAACATTTAATTTTCAGATTCTCAACATTGAAAAAGTTAAGAAAAGAGAAAATATTAGGCTTTTTTTGGTGTATATCTGGAGATATATACAAAGGTCTGTAGAGAGCTATGAAGCAATAAATGCTTTACAGAAAGTAAAGTGGGCAATAAGCTGCTATTTTCCCTATTATAGAACAAAAGAAAGGGAATTCCAGTAAAAGAGCAAAACAACAAATTCAAAATGGAACATTTTTTAGGCAAACTAAATTATTACTTTGATACAAAATGCTGAAACAGTAAATAAAACTCTGATGTTTAGACAATGAACTAATGTTGACTCACTGAGAAAATTATTCTGTATAACTTTTGTGGAAAGGGATTATAAAGTTTATGGAGACTCAGGGATTGATGCTTCAATGCTCTTCCATTGTAAAATTAAACTTGAAATAGGGACATAAATTTTGCATTTTTCCTTTCTTATTTTATCAAATCAAAATTAAATTCTCCTTTAGAAAAATACAAGACTTTGGCAACCTAACAGTTATCTTCAAAGAGCCATTTCTGAGTTAACTATTTTGATTATTGTCAGAAGTCTTGGGATCCTTGTAGAGTTCTTGGGCAGCAGGCTTTTGGTAGCTCTAGGAAAACAATTATTGGTAAAGTTGGGAGAGAATTTTGAAAATCAAAGTGTGGTTTTTTTAAGCAATAAAAAGCTTGTATGTTTAAATAGATCCAAGTCTGCCCAGTAAGAGGTAAGATTTTAAATAAAATTTTTAGCTCTATTCTCTGTCTGGAATTTATTTGGTTTGTACTAATTTATATCCACAAATACTATTACCCCATTGATGCTGTAGTCAGTATTGATAAAGTAGATACTATGAGCTTGGAGTCTCTGCTATAGAAGTTGTTAGAAGTCATATAGAAGTGCTATAGAAGTTGTTCGCAAACAGGCCGTGTCGTAGTAGCTATGAGAAAGCATCTCTTTTAATGCAAAATGTGCAGCATGGGAAGAAAATAAGTAAAACTTATACTAGCCAAGGTCCAACTGAATGGTAGGTGTTATTTCAAGTACCACTGACGTTCATAGTAGGGGTTGCACCATAAGAGGAAATACTCTGTATCACCTCCCACAGTTAGTTTCTTAATAAGCAAAAACTGCTGTCTTTGAATTTAGGAATATTCCTGACTTGGACAAATAAGTGTGAATTCTGCCAGAACAATGTCAGTCTTGCTGATCTAAAAAAACTAATTCTTTTTAATGGAGTAATGATTAGAAAGGTTGGGGTACCTGTGCAAAATGCATTTGTAAGGAAAAGATTAAGACAGGAAACATAATTTCTTTCCTTGTGTGTATCTAAGAGCAGACACTAGACAAGTAGAAAAATTATGGCAGACAAGACTCCTTCCACTGAAGTGTAATAGGTCCAGTCACTACAAACAGGCATTTTAGAAAGTTACCATAGAAGCATTTTCCAGCTCAGTTTGCTTCACTGAAAATGGGTTTATGAAATGTTTGTCCCTCAACCTCATTGGGCCTTAAGTCGTGACTGTAACCATCATCTCCTGGGTAGATAATATTACTCATTTGATTTTTTTCCTTATTCTTTCTTACACAGCTGCATGGCGTTATGTTCTCCTTGATACTGACTGAGATTCTGATATTTAAAGCTCTTCAGAATGTTTTCCAGTATTGTAATAACCTATTTCATGAAACTTTAAACTTTACCAACAAACATCTACTGACTTCTTTTTTGATTGCTGTGTTCTTGAGCTGTCCTGCACTGAGCGGTAAAGAGTTTACAAAGCTTTGATGTTATCCATGGAATCTAACTTTTTCAGGCATATCTGCTGTCAGGGATTCTTAGTTTTTTCACTGTCTTACTAGTATCTTGTCTTACTTCTGTACCATTTTTCTTTGTCTATGACAGTTCAGAAGTGTTTAACAAGACTGCTCTGAAAAAAAAACAAAGTTATAAGAATTTGCATGATTTTATTTAAATATTTAATTTCTTTTTATATCTTCAGATTTAAAAGAACCGTGCCTCGTTTTTGTTTGCTCTTGTATGTGTATGTATGTTATTTGCATGCATGTTTGTACATTTTAGATTCCTTCATCTGAATTTAAGAAGCCAGGTTTGTAGGAATGTCATGCAATTTTCATAATTTTTAGATTAGTGCAGCTTGGGAGAGTTTTATGATAAACACAATCTTTTTGGTTCTTATCACAAACGGTGCAGCTGATGCTGGAATAGTGTATATATGCCTGAGTGATGTATCATTTTTATCAGTCTAAATACATCAAGAGAAGGAGTTTGAATGTATTTTAGGAGCAGCACAGATGGGAATTAGCAAAGAAGTGTTTAGAGAAATATCATAGTGTTTTCTAGGTATAGATTCTTCTATCATGTCGGAATCTCTCTGGTCTGGTTTTCTCTCCCGATAGCATAATGATCAGAACAGTCATGCAGACTGAAAGGGCTTTTAAACTAGAAAGGAACAGAGTGGTGTGTTCAGAAGTTGCATCTCTAGCCTCCAAATCTGTCACTTAACTCACCTGGGATGAACTGGATATGAGACAGCGAAAGCTTTGTTAACTACGCAGAACTCAATAGTTGTGCCAGTACCTTAAGGAAGCTAAGAGTCAGCTATCAAAGGGCTGTCTTGAGAACTGAATCAGTGGAAAGCATCCTGCTTTTCAAGTGTTTATTCTTAGCAAACAAGATTGTTTTGATGACAGGGTTGTTTAAGTTGCCACTCATTAAATAACTGTACATGTGTTTTTGCTTTTATGCCTTTGTTGAACATTTAGATGTGTTAAATTAAACGTGAGCTGAGACTTTACTACTATCCTGAGACCATTTTGGCCAGATAATGAATAAGTTTGCCAGTAAATTCTAGAAGTCTGATGGGGGGACTAGAGGGAGTTTTTTTAGTTAGGTCAACTTTACATGCGTGTTTATCCTTTACAGTGTTCAGCTACTGATACTGGTAATAAAGGAAGTCTGGATGATGTTTTCCTATGTTCTTTTTTTTTTTTTTTTTCAGCTTACTGCCCTGTCATAAGAAAACACACCTACCTTGATGTATGGCTTTATTTTACAAGCTCACAATAAAATAATATTCAGGCATACAGAAGGTGCATACGCTGTCAGTGCATTCCATGAGAAACAGAACTGTCCAGTTTAACAGAACTGATAATGTTCTAAAAATATTAAGTATGTCCTTCAGAGTCTGCAAAAAGGTTACTGTTGCTGTAAAGTTGTTTTAAGTATAAATGTACCAAGGACATAATTCATGAGTAAACATTTTCGAACTATCTTGAAAACAGCTATTTTATTTCAGGAGTATATAATTATTTTAGGTCAAAACACTTAAGCACGTGAGTAAGCATGTGAGTAAAATTTCATATGCTTAGTAGTATTAGGTGAATATAACATTAAGGAACAATATAGAACTGTTTGACATAGTGTGCTCAGAGACCATCTGCTAAATCCCCAGCTGGATATTTGCATGAGCTCTTACCCAGTTTATACACAGAATTTTCAGTGACTTTGTAGACACAGCAGTGAACATTTCCTGTGTCAGTTGAGACTTGCTTGCTAAAATCAATCCATTGCTTTAAATTGCCGCTACCTAGCTGGGTTGGGGGGTGAAGAGGAGCATGCTGTTATAGATTCATTATATCTGCAGTAAAAGGCATGTGAAGGCCATGCGACACATTCTTTCTTCTCCGAGGGAGTGTTTCCAATGAAGTCTGTTTTCTCAGTGTTGTATTCTGTTAGCTCAAAACACCACATACAAGGCAGATTTATGCTGTAAAGGGGGAAAAAGGTAACAAACTTAATGACAACAACATTGAGATGAAAATCCGTTTTTGATCAAAGATACACAGAAAGAAATCAACAAAATACCCAGTGGAGGCAAGCAGTAATATGAAGTTCAAAAATTTGAGGTTAATATACCTCCAGGCAGTAGCCCACTTATGGATTTTGAAGATTGGCAGGCCCGAATGTTGCTGCTCATCATAGTAACTACCAGAGATAATGTCAAAATTCTGTAACAGGCACTGGATAGGAAAAAACCTAGAAAGCAGATAGAAGAAATAGAAAATTGCTTTACAGTTTCAAAAGCTGCATTCTACACTACAAAAATAAAATAATTTTTCACACAGGTACCAGTAATGTGCTGCTGCAGTATAAACTTTTAGAGATGATAGAATGATTAAAAATATATATGTTTACAACAGAGACCAAATGGATATATCTTTTAACCTTTTATTTTTGTCTATTAATTGGTTTAATATGTGGCTTAACCCTCTAGTTATTTTTATAAAGCTTCGTTTAAGAAGGAGAAAGTGGGGAGAAAGATCAGAACAATTCCTTTGAGAGGCGGCTCTGAAATGATCTTGTTCTCAACATTAGATAATGGATTCAGCTTTCTGGTTATGGCACCCCTTGGCACCATCTTTTCTTAACAGTCACCTTTGTGGCAGTATTTCTGTTTCTCTGTTCAAAACAAGCTTAACAGGAATCTTGTTAGATCTTTGGTTTCTTGAGGATGCCCAGGTAACAGATGAGGCCAAGGTTACCTTTTTCATTTGTGCTTTCCTAAAAAATACGACTTTTTTTCTTCACTAGATATAGATATTGGAACAGTAACATCTTTTTCTTGTTTTTTTTTTAATTCTTGGTATATTATGTCAGAGTACTACCATCCATCCAGTGCTGTACTCGAAATTCACTGGAAGCCTGCGTAAGTACAGAATGAGTTACAAGTTCATTAAGTGACATTTGTCATGTTCTAGTAGCATCAATTCAGTTTTTCCTAATGCTTGTCTCTTAAGAGTGGTGACAAGTCCACTTACCTTACATTCTTGGATTGCCTAGCTCAGCATCCCTGTCTAGTGTGCCATCCTCCAAGCAGCAGGGTGGTGAGATCTGTGCAACTGCTACCCCAGTCAGTATTTTGAACTTGGTCCTGAATTGCACTTTAAGTAGATTCAGGCAGATAAACACTTGAGTAAAACATTAGTGTACTGTTGATCAAGACCACCTAGCTCAGAAATCTGGGGGTTTTTTTATTTTATTTTTTCCTCTGAAATTTCAGAAGCTGCTTTATCTAGTGTTTTGATTGCAAACTGGGGATTATTTGGAACCAGGAATTTTTTGTAAGCTTCCATGATTTTTCAACCTGTACTCCATCCTGGCATTTCAAAGCCCAAACTTCTTGAACTTTAATGCTTATTCCATTTTTTTTTTCGCCCTTTGGTTAGTTGTCGAGTTGTGAAATGGGTACATCAAAATGCTTTCTGTAGAATGTATTTAATTCTGGGTTTGTTTTCAATGGGCCATTCACAGGGATATGAAAGGATTTTTTTAATGAGATTGTAAATACTGTAAATATTTACAATATTCTGCATATTTTCAGAGTGCCTGGATCTACTTTGAACTTTAAAGAATGACAATTTACTTCTTTTAATTTCCTGTTTGTTATTCCTTTCATCTAAGTATTACATATTAATTATACATTTGTTATGATACGAAAATAATGGAAAGAAGATGCAAACAAGTAAACTTTTTAAAAAATCGGTATCAAGTTTTCATTTGGTTTATATCAAATCACAAACAGTAATCTAATTCGCCTAGGCTTGCATGTGGATAATACGGACACTTTCTTTGTATACCTAGAAAAGACAGGTCTCAGTCCCCTGAGGCAAACTTGGGATGCAGATCATTGCTTATATTTCAGTTCTCATTTTTTTTTTTTTTTTTAAGCTTGTTTTTCTCATTACAGTCTTCTAGCAGCTTCTTTATTCCCATCAGGAATCAAGTCGAAATCCATCAAATTCCATGAAGTTGGTGCTGCTTTTAACATCTGTTATCAGGGAAAAGTGGTAATACCTTTAGGACTAAACTCACTGCTGTAATGGGTGTTTTCCAGCAGGTGTTTGATGCTTCGTGGGGTATCTGCTTTACTGTGAGTTACTTGCAACAACTAGGAATATTATCTTGTCTAGGTAAGCCATGCTCAGTTAGTAAAATAAAAAATACTAATGAGGAAGAATATGCATGTGATATACTAGAGCACCATGGAAAGATTTATAACCATAAAAGACCTGATGTGCATTGTCCATCAAGGTGAAAGTGGGATGGATTCAGTCCTGGAATAATTTTTTTCTGAGGGGCTGCATTTCCTTCCTGAATAAAGAATTCTGAAGACTGCTGAAGCCTGTAGATCTTCTGATCCCTTAAATCTCTCTGCCAAGCATTTGAATATTTGAGAAATTATTTCTGTCTATTAAATGAGGCTCTCAGGCTTCACTGTCACCCTCAGCTCTATGAGAAATATTATAGATGTCATTTTTGCATACCTCATCTGAACTTGGAAAAATTAAAACACAGCAAAAGGATCTTTCTGTCATCTTAATGTTGTTTGCCCTGGTAATACATAAGGCAACTGCAATAGCAAGATACGAATTCCTGACTGAAAACTGAATTGGTAAAGGAATTCTTCAGCAAAGTCTTGTGCCGTATGTACTTGATTATCATGAAAGGTCAAACTATAAATTGAAATGCCTGTTGGGTGTGAAGCTCTGAGAACAGCCTTGAGCAAAAGCAGTGTCTCATGAGATATAGCCCAAGCAGTTTGGGTCTCTTAATTACTACTAGGAGTGCCAATAGGCAGTCTTCCAGGAAACTATAGCCCTGGCATGTGGCTTTACCAGTAACTGGACCAGGTAAGGGATCATAGAATCATAGAGTGAATCACAGAATGGTTAGGGTTGGAAGGGACCTTGAAGATCATCTAGTGCCAACCCTCCTGCCAGGGTTGCCCAGGGACACCTTTCCACTAGAGCAGGTTGCTCAGAGCCCCATCCAGCCTGGCCTTGAACACTGCCAGGGATGGGGCATCCACAGCTTCTCTGGGCAACCTGTTCCAGGGCCTCACCACCCTCATTGTGAAAAATTTATTTCTCGTGTCTGATCTAAATTTACCCCCTTCCAGTTTAAAGCCATTCCCCCTCGTCCTTTCACTACACGCCCTTGTAAAAAGTCCCTCTCCGTCCTTCCTGTGGGCCCCATTCAGGTACCAGAAGGCTGCTGTAAGGTCACCTCGGAGCCTTCTCTTCTCCAGGCTGAACAGCCCCAACTCTCTCAGCCTGTCTTCATAGGAGAGCTGCTCCAGCCCTCGGATTATCTTCGTGGCCTCCTCTGGACCCGCTCCAACAGCTCCATGTCCTTCTTGTGTTGGGGGCTCCGTAGCTGGACACAGCACTCCAGGTGAGGTCTCACCATAGCAGAGCTGAGGGACAGAATCCCCTCTCTCAACCTGCTGGCCACGCTTCTCTTGATGCAGCCCAGGGTACAGTTGGCATATGGATGCTTAGAAACTTTTGATATCTAGTGAATGAGTCTCAGTCCAGCCGAGTGGCACCAGGAGTGTCCTGTTCTGAAAGGCTTTTGGTAAAATACTTTACAGTGCAATAAGTATATTTGTAGGATGCTTTCTTTGAGCCTATAGTATTAAAAAAAAAAAAAAATGGTTTCAAGAATTGTATAAAATAAGTTTTATAAACCTAGGACAGTTTAAATCACTACCAAAGGTTACCGAAAAAAAAAATAACAGTAATTTGTAAAAAAAACTAAACAAACAAAAAAGCCAAAGGAAAAAAAAAAAAAAAAACCAAGAAAAATCTTTTGTGTAAGGTTGAGAGGTTTGTGTAGGACCAAGCTCCCGGACCTTTTACACTAACTCTCATTAAAAGGATATAGGTGAGCCCCAGCACTGCCAAAAGAAATGACTTTTATTTTTCTGCTAGGATTCAAATGTCTCACCAACAGATCTAGAAAGAGGTAAATACTGTTACAACCCTATAATCTGCCTCATCTAAAATAATTGTGTTTCTGTAAACATCATCAAAGACCGTTTCTACTTGTTCAACACCTTGCTTTTTTAATTGCTCGCTTATCTTGAGACCTGAAAAAGATGGTGGAAGTATGAAATACAGCAGTAGAACTTAATTTTAGGAGAAAAAGTGTTGATGTTAAATACAAATATATTAGGCAAACCATTCCCTTTAAACATATTTAATCTAATTAATTAAAATACTTGCAGAAAAAAAATCTGTAGTAGCACTGCTGCTGTTTTCTTTCTCTTCCATTCTTTCAAAAGAAGAAAAATTGCTCAGTGTTTTTGCTTCTGGTTATTTTATTGTCACAATCTGTTTTGCCAAAGCATTCAGCCCTTCATTCCTGGTATATGTTCCCTATTAGTACGCTGCAGTGGAATTTTACAAAAAATATTAATATGGCTGCTTGCATAGCACCTGTCACTTGGAATTCTATAATATAAACCCTACAGATTCTGATGGAAACCTAAGCAGAATATAGATTTGCCAATGCAGCAGGCATCTTCAATCTGTAGAGTTTGTAAGTTTTCAATGTTACCAAAATGTCTTTCAGCCTTTTAACAGAAAAGACTTTGCTGTGAGAAATCAGCTGCATGTTGAAATGGAAATATTTCCCTAGAATGTAGCCTCTCATATTAAAATACCCTGTGCCTTTATTCTTGATTTTTGCCGTTCATTCCAATGCTAAAAATCTGTAAAATTCAAGTTTCTTTTCATTTTATCAGTGTGAATCAAACTTAATTCAATCTTGACCACTGTGGCTCCTAAATCTCAAGGTAATCAATTGTGCCTCCTGTAAAATGAACTGAGAAAAGTTTGCCATTTTATGAGCTCACTGCCTGCGCAAGACATCTTGTTTAGAACACTTAGTAAACTCCACTCTAATAAAATTTAGCATTTGAAACCTGGACTAGCTGTTAATGGTCCAAAAATAGACCAGTCCCTTCTGGAGTACATTTGCCTACAAAATGCTATCTATTGATGATTTCTTGAAGCAACTGCTTGTCTTTGTCTATCAGGAATATCAGATGTCAGCTTGGGAGGAATAATTATAAGAAAGCTTGCATTTAAAAAATTAGTGTTAACCCTGTAAATTAACTGTCAATGTATACATTCTAAACCTATGCTAAATAAGCTTTAATAGGATATATGCAAATTCCCAGAATGCAAATCTAAAACTGTCAGGTTGCTGATGTTATTTCAAACCTTCTTCCTTTTCTTTCGTGATTTTGAGTCAAGGAGAAACAGCTCCTTGCAAATCGAGACAGTCTCAAGGGGCGTACGGAGGGATGGAATACAGCTGGCATTTACATGGCACCACAGTGAAGCATCTTTTCTGTGCCAGTGTGTTATACAAGTGACGTCTAAGAAATAATGAAGCAGAGAGAAGGTGACATTAAAGGGGAAAGCATATCCTGTAGGCTTATTAAATGAAGGTAGTATTGTAGAAAGAGAATAGGGACTGATTATACCCTCATATTGTAAACCACGTTGGATTCCAATTTAGGAAATGTTTAATATGAAATTTCTAAGGTACAAAGCAGGCATAGCACTGAAGTGTATCTTTATGGTAAAGCCATTTAGATTTTTTTATTGAATGTAAACGTCTTATGGTTCAATTCAACCTGAGAAGTATTTGTTTTATTTTCCTTCATGAACTGGTGAGCTTTTACATTGGACACTCTGGAATTTAAAGGGCAGCTGGTAAACTGTTCTGAGCCACCAGAATTCTGTCAGTTTTCAGCAAGTTGTAGCAGTTGAAGGTACAGCTCAAAATGTCTTCTCAGACTGTCTCTCAGCAAGCTTGAAATGATGAATTAATCTTCCTCTATGGTAGTGTATTTTCTAGATTCTGTTTTTAGGGGGAGGTAGGAGCATATCAAACTCTTATTTGTCCTGACTTTGCTCTGACATATGCTAAGTCATACATCTGAGATGTTCTGTGTCTAAATGACTAGGGTGAACCATAAATTTATTCTCAAAGCAACATATATTGATTATAGACAATAAATGCTTCATTTTAACTTGTAGAAGCCATACATCTTGACTGTGAAGCTCTGCTGGTTGTCTGTGTATGAGGTTGTCTCTGCCACAACTTACAACCAGGCATGCTTTTTAGGGTACCATGTATTTGGACCTTATCTGGACATTCAAGTCTGGAAGAGGTATATCAGGTAGCAGAAATCCCACTGTTCCCTATTCCTGATTTCCCAGTCATTCTGTATCCTGGTGTTCTCTGCCATAAGTAAATGGAAGCAAAGAACAGAAAGGCCATTGCCTGTATGTGAGTTTGCAAAGGAATTTAGATCATTCTTAGGACTGAATGATTTTGTAGTAGGCTTCCAGGTATAAAACTACAGTGGAAGGACAGATTGTACAGTAATCTACAGCCTCCGAACCAGCCCTAAACAGTGTGTAAATTGGAACTGAAATGGTCATTTCATAGTTCAGTTCTTTGCAAATATAATAGATCTAAAAAATATCCCAGGTAATGATCATCTGGCAGAAAACCTTGACCTGGTATCTGTAGACTAGTTCTTCATCAATGCAATGCTTTTGTGGTCATCCATGTCTGTAAATTCTTGTTCTCAGGAGTCTTAAGTTCGTAGAGCATACAATGCTGGAGAATTACTATGTAATATTATTTAATCTTTTGGAATCTTACTGACATGGAGAAGAGTTCTTATTCTTGCCCTGATACCTACCTAGCATCCAGTCAGCTTGTAAATTGTAATACCAATACATGACTATGTTAGTGTTGTATGGATGCCAGATTTACTAAGCTACTTAGTAACAGTTGTGAAGAAAGACCAGGCTGAACAGGCTGCAATTTTCTCTAAAAACCTTGTTAAACCTTTCACTGTTAAACTTCCTGCATTGTAAACTTCCTCTGAGGTCAGGTTTAGAAGCATAAGGAGCTGTTTCATAACTTTTTACTGGAAATTTTAGTAAAGCCTCAGAAAACTGATGGCAGTTGTTCTTGAAAGCTGTTAAGAACTTTTCTCATAATGGTATTTAAGTCTATCTTGATCATAAATTAAAATCTACCTTTTGTGATTTAAACTTGAATTTCAAGTTTCTAGAATTGCTGCTGTATCTTAAATATTCAGGACAACCAATTTTGATTTGGACCCTTCTAGTTCTGTCTTTGCAGTGACCATTACTGAACTCTTAAGGGTTATTTAAGCCCTGGAGTTTGAAAACTTCTATTTTAAATGAACACAGTTCACACAATTATGCAAAGCTCAAGCTGCAAGTATTTGTGCAGTCTATCACTTCGCCAAAACTAAAAGTGGGACATGTGAATGATATGATTTAATCTGTACAATATAAGCATTTAGTTGTTTTGAACATAAAAAGCAGGACAGTCAACATCTTGTATAAACTGGTATGTAAATAGAGGAAAAAAATGTATGCACATTGAAGGCTTAATTCTGTCTTGAAACACAGGTCAGATTTGAACCTATATTGTTCTGATCTATGTTTCATGTTGAGGTACACCTTTTTCATAATTCTATTTAAAAAAGATTTTGGAGACAAGATGAGTGGTTAATACATGCCAAGTAACATTTTTGTCTCCATATCAATTAAAAAAACACCTTTGAATGTTGGCAATTTTAATCTTTTTAGAAGCTATTGTTTTCTTGTAAGGATGTGCAGTTGAATTCTTTAAGCATGTCCCTGTATGTATAAATATTTCTAATTCCTGCTTTCAACAACACTTAAATTGCTTTTATGTAAATATTGCCATTTATTTTGCATGCAGTTGCACATTTGAGTACTTTCAAAATATAGCCTCCATTTTAAACTGTCCACTGGAAAGCAAATTCCATCTTATACTTCAGAAAGTTATGCGAGTTAAAATCTAAAATATTTGATGTTTATAAAAATATAGTTTCTCTTTTGAAATCTTAGTTGAAGTTTAAATATACTGCTAATGTAGCCTCTTACCATTGCTGTTTCTGATACCTTTAAATCTAGGAGATTGAACCTCTGACTTCTGGAATACCATAGAGCATCTTTTATGCTTCTCGAGCATAAAGATTTTTCAAAATATGAACTTTTCAATGCTTGATTGGAAACTCTAAATTTTTTGCATAGATTTAAAAATTAGAAAGTTCCATCTTTCATCTCAGCCCCAGCTGTATGGTTTTGCCTCCTCCTTTTTTGCCGATTCCAGTGCTCATCACACACTGCTGGAACTGCCAAGTTTCACTGATGTCTAGACTTTACAAAAAGAAGGGTACCAAAAGGTGCAACAGAGAGCAAAGAAGACACAGGACTACAGTGCCAATAGTAAGGATTTGAAAAAGATGTGATTTGGGGAAGATTTTCACCTGCACAAGAACAGTAGTATGATTAAGAAAAAAAGTTTTCTGTCCTAGGAAAAAACAATCAAAGCCACCCTAGAAGAGACAACTGCCCTTCATATGTTTCATAGAACTTGTATCTTCATGTATCTCTCTATATCCACATCTCTGTAAATGGTTTGTGCAAACAAGCTTAGGTGTCTGGTGACTAAATAGTCATGTGGGGATCCTATGTAGCATCTCAACACAATTGCAGTTACTGTACTTAATGGATATATTTGCAGAGTAATCCCGCTCTTCATTTTTGCTGTCCATGGGATAAGAAGTAGGTAAAAGCATAGCCTTTTTCTCTGCTATTTCTGATTGAACACAGCCATACAAGGGGAGTATACAGTTAAAAACTGAGCTTCTTAACACTGAAGAGTATGGAATGATTTTTTTTCATAAATCCTCTTAGCCACAGAAATGTTTTATGTGCTGTTCTTAAGCTACAATCCCATTTAACTGCAACTGCAATTTAACTGCCATTGCATTTTAAATGCAACTGCATTTTTAAGTCTTAAAAAATCCTAAACCAACCCAAAGCTACTAGAGCTGCTGAGCTTCTTATACATGAGAATCCTTGCAAGGACTATCTTTCAAGAGTAAATAAGCACCTCTCAACACCTGTGATTCTCTGCAACATTGTATGCACTATTTGCCACATAATAAAACTTTTTTCCACATTAAACTTAAATTGTAAGCAATTGTTCTCTTACACGTAACAGGGTATGGTACCCAGCAGAATACACAGGTTGCTATACATCTCATTGTTCTGCTGTTGTCAAACTGTTTGGTTCTTGGGACTCCCATTATCAATATGAAATTTCAGTTTCGTTGCATTGCATTATTGAATTCAAACCGGTACTGTATTTCCACTGTCCAGGAACTGACACCTATTGAAAAGGTTCAGTTTACATGCAGAGGAACACTGTTTAAGTATATTTTTATTCTTACTGCCAATCTAAGTTTGGACATGTGAAAGAAATGTCTACCAAGAAACAGGTCAGAACAAAGTTTCTCACAAGATGGTTTGTCCAAATGCATGGAAGTTGTTCTCAGTTCAGTCCTATGTGCTGTGCAATACTTAGATATGTATAGCATTAATTCAAAATATGTTATCCACCTATTCCCTTTAATTGTTCTAGGATACTTGGTTTTGGAAAAGGGCCAAATATTGCAGCAGCTTGAGGACATATGAACATAAGCATAATCCCAGCCCAAAGACACTTCAGGTCTTGATTGTGAACAAATAACTTTTCATTTGTCAAGTAGTCAGCGCTCCCCTTCTTTGATATGACCTGGTATCTAATTAACTTTTGAGACTGTCTCTGGAGGGATCACGTGGACTGTTGCTTTTGTAAAGTTCTTGGAAAATTAATGAAAGCATTCTGCAATCTGCGGAACTCTAGATATACTTTGAAATGTTTTTATATCTTGTTTTTCTTTTGAATACTCATGACTGACTTTTGGCACTGACAGGAAGAAATACACTTTATAGGTCTCTAGATCCCATGTCTCTAAATTGCACTTTCTGAAAAACTGGCAATTTCTGTGCACAACATAGATTGAATGCAAGGCTATAATTCAGCTTTGGTTTTCTGCTGATGACATAAACCACAAGAGCTTGTTGGCTTATGAACAGCAGCAACAACAATACACAGACAGTGAATTACTACTGCCTGTGTGTTCGATTAGAGATAAAGTAGTGTTGCCCACAATGCAAAAATAATATTTATTTGTTCTTTCCAATTTAATTGTAAACAGGTAAATGGAAACTACTTAAAGTGTAAAAAATGAGTTGCATAAAACCAAAATGGCTGACCAGTCTTCATAAATCTGTGACATACTGACTGAAACAAATGTGTGTCTATTTTAGACAGAAAAATATTCAAATAGTATGTAATAAATTTTCTGTTGGCACCTTCTTTCCCTCTGTTCTCTCTTCAACTGCATGAGGCATTTCGAAAAAGGCATTCTGTTATAACTGACTGGCACTGTGTATAGCTGGTGCTGAACTATCTTTCCTCTAACCAATTAGCCAACTCTAACTGCATGAAGTGACATAATATTGCATCTCCTTGGAGATGAATATTCTTTTCCAAGTTCTTGCAACTGGCCTGGGTCTTAGTATTTCTGAACCACTAGGTAGGAAGTAAGTGACGCTTGCCAAATATAACCAAATTCTTAACCCAGTCATCTTTTATACGTCCTGGCAGCAGTGAGGTGGAAAAAAAAAAAAAAATCTTGTTTGAATTGGATTTTCTTATCTTCAGTTTAGAGAGGTGACAAATATGCAACAGGCTTAGCAGAGTGGTCCAAGCAAAATTTCATCTTGTAGTAGAATTTCAGAGGAAAACCAAATGTTATGTGATTAATGCAGCTAATCCATTAATTTCTTTCAGTATCATGAATATTAGTACTTGTTTGTGCTTAAGTGTTGTCTTTCATAATTATTTGCATGACGACACTCTAACAAATCTTTTGAATGTTCCTCCATTATATATTATATATATGCTGTATGCTAGGGTGCTCTTGTTTGCCACTACTCCCTGTGATATTAGCTACCAAACAGGCAATGAAGCTTGTATGGGAACATACCCTGTTACCACCTGGTATACGTGTTGAAGGAACTGAGCATCTCAGTCACCCGAAGACAGGTTCACCGCATGCTTCATTAGTAGTTGCTTTGAACCCAGCCTCTAGTCAAATCAATAACAGAAAATAATGCATTTATTTATAAAATGTAAAATAAACCATATGATAAAAATTTATGAAAGACAAGTGAAGAAATCAAAAAAAACCCAACCCTACTTTTCCTGCTTATTTACTTAAGCTATATCTTTATCACTCTCTTTACTCCATTTGTGTAGCTGCCCTTTTCTGTGGAATCCTGACACTTGGTCGCATATTCTGTCTTTCTGCTCACCTAGGCTGCGTTCGTTAGAGAAGGGCACCTCCTGGAGGAACGCTTTGGCTTTTGTAGCTAATCATCTTTTGGGACTCCTCCAGGAAGTCTGGATTTAATTTTTTTTTCCTCCGAAATTGTTTATTTCTTTATTATTCAGGTAATAGTCTGGAAACTTATCTCAGCTAAAATAAGCACTCTTTTCACTGCTTGGGTGGTACAAACATCATTTTGCTAGACAAGTTGTCATCTCATGAATCTGACTGATCATTTATCATTTGCCTTAAAGAGCAGCGGTACCCTCCCTGCATCCCCTCATGAGTCATGGTGAAGTGTCTTAGCTTTAGATTTTATATCAACTGTTACATTAACAGACATACTTGAGAAGAACATTTAAATGGAATAATGCATATAGTTCTCTCTTCACTGAAACTAGACATGACAGTAATCAACAATTTTCTGAGGCAACCACAAGCTTTACGTGCTTCACACTCAGACCTTTCTTCTAAGATTTGTAACACCTGTAAGCCACAGTCATGAGGAAGCTGCTGTGTGAGTTGCTATAAACAACATCAGCAAAGGATAACAATCTAAATAGAAATTAATACCATCTTGGATACAGACAGAAAGATGCTTAATGAAACAGTGCTGTAGCTCTTCAGCAATAGGATAGGAAGTGTTCTAGTTAATCAGAAGCTGCTGACAGTGTTTGTCTCACAGAAAAGAAGAGCTTTAGAGAGTACCATAAGGTTGTTTGATTTGGGGTTTGGTGTTTTGTTTTGGTTTGGTTTTTTTTACACAGAACAAGGGGCAAGAAAGTAGAAAGGTAGCAAGCCAGAAAGTGGTCTTTTAAAAGGTTAAAAGCAGGGATGGAGGCAAGTATATGTTATGATGAGGGGAAGAAGTCAATACCTCAATATCAAATGAATGATAGACTCTGCAAGCTAAGCAGAGAAAGGGAGCTGCTAGAAGGACACGAAGAGAGCTGAAATGGTCAAAGTAGCAAAACATTAAAACAGTGTCAGTAGCATATGAGTGGGACAAGATTGTATTTTTGAAGAGGCCAGGGAAAAGGATAGTGCTGTAATTGAAATGAAAAATGTTGAACATCTGAATGGGAATATTGCCTGTTTAGATTGAAAGGAAAGGCCATACCTTAATAATGTTATGCAGAAAACATAGCCTAGATATTCTAGTGACAGACAACATTGTGTTGTTATAATTGAAAAGGGAGGTAGTGGGGAAAAGTGAGCTTGAGTGGCAGAGAAGCATAGATGGATTAAAAGTGTTTGTTTATTTACACCAGGGCAGAAACAGCCCAGTGAAGATGGGGGAAATGTGTACAGTTGTAACAGCACCATGTAACAAGTGAGAGGAGGGCACTTGAAGGCTCTTCAGTTCCAGGCTGCCTCTCCTTCATTAAATTTACACATGGTAACAGGCACATTAAAACATATTTTTAATGTTACAGAAACTAATGTGGGCAGACTTGTAGACTAACCAATAATATTACCTGAAAAAGAAAATAGAAAAAATATTAATATATCTGTGCAGGAGAGAGAGGGGTACATGTTCTCTGTGACCTGCAGGTTGAATGCTGGCCAATCGTTCCCTGGATTTAAAAAGCTGTTCCATTCTTTCTGACATTTCAGATAAGAATATATACATTCTGCAATGCTGATTTGAAGTCATACTTACTGAAACAACAACAGTTGCTTAAACTGGAGAAGATTTTCCCCTCTTTTCTTTGTCTGTAAAGGTTGTGTTATTTTAATGTATTTAGAGCAGCAGCCTCTACCTAGCAAGTGGTGATATGTTTTCTCCTTGTGTTCATGTCATACTGAAGAAATAAGGACCAGGCTTTATGACAAGAATGCTTGGAAATCCTACAGCTGTAATTCAGGAATTAAGTCAGTAAAGTCACGCTTTCCCCAGCACCCACTCATCAAACGTAACCTGCTGGAAGTGATTCTTGAATTAAAGTATTGAAAAGAATGCTAAAAATTTGAGAAAACATTATTTGGTTCCAGTGAACTGTGTCACTCTCTTAGAAAACACAACAATTCAGGAATATTACATACATAAGAGACATAAATCACAGAGAAGCAAGGGTTAGGGAGTGGGATGCTTGAAATCTGAGATAAACAGCATGCCTCATTTTTATTTAAAAATTTTTGAATAGACTTTTTCATAGCAAACATGCTAATGTTACAAGTGTAGTTTGGTAGCATTATATTGCTGATCTTTGCACAAATAGATGAGTTATTCAAGATCACTTTCCCAATGTATTTCAACCAGTGCTAGTTCTCTATCTGAGAAAATTTGTAACACCAGTTCATGGCTAATTTAATATTTCCTAATATTTCCACAATCTCCACAGAATCCATAAAAAGGTTTTGTTGGTTGGTAGGTTGGTTGGGTTTTGGGTTTTTTGGTTTTTTGTTTGTTTGGTTGGGTTTTTTTTGTTGTTTTGTTTTTTTTTTTTTTTTTTTTTTTTTAGTGTGGAACCTTTAGAAAATGCTAGAATCATGTGAAATAGCTTCCATTATTTGTTTTTGAGAAACCTGTGATGTTGGCACTGATCTCTTTAGTGTTTAATAAAGAAGGTTTCTTTCATAGGGTTTGTTTCATTTTCTTTTGGAAATGTCACAACGCATTTGAAAATCACCACCAGAGTGGTTCCTGCTACAAATGGTGGGAATAACGAAGAAACATTCAGATTTAACTTTCCTCTAAGAAAATTGTTTGAATTTTTTCTAAGAAAAAAATTGTGATTTTCTGGTGCAGCGCCCACTTGTAATGTAAATCCTAGATTTACAGAGTTTGCAAATGCTTAGCTTACCTTGTTATATAAAGACATTTTTGTAAACATGCAGTTTTCCTTGAAATTGCTGTAAGCAATCAAGAGGCCACTGCTCAACCTGCTCTTCCATCAAGTGCCAGTGACAGAACGTTATTTTAGACATAAACACATATAAAGAATAATACTAAATCTCAGTGGGTATTATAGAACTGTAATTACTCCCAAGGCACATGTAAAGTCATATGTTGTAGGAGCCAAATCAAGCAGTTTGGTCAGAAGAATTCTGACTTGAAATGATAGGCTTCATAATTTGATAGGATTTTCTTTCTGTATCATAGGGATAGCAACATTTTAGCCATTTCCTTCCTTTTTGCCCTGTATCAGTAAATTTCATTGCTCATTAGAAAACTGAAAAACATTACACAAGTGTTTGGAAAGTGAATGAAAAGGAGGGCAGGAAAAAACACAATATTATACCAAATCCATTGTAGCCACAGCTAGGCAAGGTACTTCTAATCAAGTCTGGAGTTACAGCAGATGCCTTTATAATCTGAACCATGAGATAGCTTTTTGGAGGTGTGAATAAAAAGCTTCTAAAATATAGATTAGCAGAACCTAGTCATCATCCCCTTAAGTATGTGGTAGACCTTTCTAACTAGATGTAAAAGATATATTCCTTGTATTAAATGTCACAGTAGCTAAACAAGCTAATGCAACTGAATAACAAAGAATAAAAGTAAATGTCAGGGGATACTGTAAAGCTGCTATTTATTTTTTCCCAGGGCTTCTGTAATGTCATAATTGTAAAAGTAAACTTGAGAAGGTTAGTTGATAGAAACCCTAAGGAGAAATAAGAGCTCTTACAATACTCTTTAGTGTGTATGAATTATATAGAACATACTATTGTCCTTTAGCCTAAAATAACCTGAAATAACCCAGTATCCATTAGAATATTGAAAACCACCTCAAGATTTGGTTGTATTTTTCCTCCTTAGAAGTCTTATATTTGACATTAATAGCACAGAATATTTTTGGTTAGATGCTGACATTTATGGCAACGTCCTGTATCATGACTGACTTTGGCAAGAAAACATCTGTAGTGGACCTTGCATAAGTCGTTTAGAAGGGTAGTCTTCACAATAGGCTTTTAATACAACTGATACTTTAATGTTTGTTAAAAAATAGCATTTAGAAATGTGGCATTAATCTTCTCATTCTCTAAACATTAATATTTGACAAGGACATGTATTTATCATGAATGCTGTTGAGGCTGGTTGACTATGAGAAACGTCTTTGCTGTAGTACATGAGCCTTGAAAAATTTGATAAGAATTTGGGAAATAAAAGAGCTTTAAATATTATGTTCAAAAGTAACCTAATTGGGCTTAAATGTGCATTTATGGATTTCAAGGTTTGATCTTTTAGAAGCAGCAATGAGTATGGAGATGTTCAACTACATCATGTTGGTCAGAATCCTGTCCAACCTGACCTTGAACATTTCCAAGGGTAGGGCATGCACCACCTCTCTGGCAGCCTGTTCCAATGTTTTCCTACCCTCATTGTAAAAAATTTCTTCCTTATAGCTAGTCTAAATCTACCCTCTTTTAGTTTAAACCCCCTTGTCTACCACAACAGGCCCTGCTAAAAATTTGTCCCCATCTTTATTATAGGCCCCCTTTAAGTACTAAAAGGTTGCAATAAGGTCTCCCTGGAACCTTCTCCATGCTGAATAACTTCACGTCTCTCAGCCTTTCCTCATAGGACAGGTGCTCCAACCCCCTGATCATTTTTGGGGCCTTTTCTGGACCCGACCGCTCCAACAGGTCGATGTCTCTCCTGTGCTTCAGGTTCCAGAACTGGATGCAGCACTCCAGGTGGGGTCTCACCACAGCAGAGTGGAGGGGCAGAAACCCCTGTCTCAACCTGCTGGCCACGCTTCTTCTGATGCAGCCCAGGATACAGTTGGCCTTCTGGGCTGCAAGTGTGCACATTGCTGGTTTATGTCCAGCTTTTCATCCACCAGCACCCCAAAGCCCTTCTCGGCAGGGCTGCTCTCAATGCCTTCATCCCTCAGCCTGTATTCATACTGGGGATTGTCCTGACCCAAGTGCAGGACCTTGCAGCTGGCCTTGTTGAACTTCAAGAGGCTCACATGAACCCGCTTCTCAAGCTTGTCCAGGTCCCTCTGGATGGCATCCCATCACTCAGACATGTCAACCACACCACACAGCTCAGCGTCATCTTCAAACTTGCTGAGGGTGCACTTGATCCCAGTTTCTATGGCATTGATGAAGATATTAAACTGTACTGGTCCCAATACAAACCCCTGAGGGACACCACTGGTCACTGATCTCCATCTGGACATTGAGGCATTGACCACTACCCTCTGGACACAACCATCCAGCCAATTCCTCACCGACCAAACAGTCTACCCATCAAATCCATCTCTCCAATTTAGAGAGAAGGATGTTTGGGGGACCGTGTCTAATGCCCTACAGAAGTGCAGATAGATGACATCTGTAGCTCTTCCCTTGTCCACTGATGTAGTCACTCCATCATAGAAGACCACTAGGTTGGTCAGGGAGGCCTTGCCCTTGGTGAAGCCATTCTGGCTGCCTTGAATCACCTCCCTGTCCTCCATGTGCCTTAACATAGCTTCTAGGACAATCTGTTCAATGATCTTCCCAAGCACAGAGGTGAGGCTGACAGGTCAGCCTCAAAAATGTGGGAATAGTAGACCTAATTCATTGTGATTGATTTCCCATTTTCTATAGATTATGGATTTAATGTAGTAATTCAGTTTTCTTTCTATTGGAAAATCTCTTTTCCTGTTGGTGGTAATGTTCAAACTGCTGATTTTCTTAGATTAGTGGAAAACAACAGTGAATAAGGCAGATGGTAAAATGAAGGTGATTGTTGGCCTATACTACAATACTAAGAATTTCATTTATTTCTAGTTTCTAAAAGGTTTAATTTATGATGTATAGAGGATTAAGTAGTAGACATACAAATAGTACAAGGTACAAATTGCATGAAAGCATGTGATTAAAAGCCATGACTCATGAGAAACCCATTTACCTCCTGCATTCTCTTACACTAAACACTTACCAATCCTTCTTTAACCTTTTAAGAATTGTGTGCACCTGGAAAGGTAATATACATGGAATACATAGCCCTGTAAATGATATAAGATGTTTGCATCATAATTACATCATCTTTAGATTCCTGGTTACTTGGTTTGTGAATTTTATGATCATGACATTTTGTACTCATGCTGTTCTATCACATGACTTCATACCAAGTCATGAAGAAAGACAAGCTCTGCCTTAGCCAGCCAGAGACAGGTGAGTAAAACTGCAACATCTCAGCCTGTGTTCAGATGCCTCAACAGAATTATAGTGCTATTAAACACAGTGGAGTTCTGACTTGGGTACACAGGCCAATTTTATTGACTGTTAATTAAGCAAACTTCATTACCTTTTAATCTTTTACAAACTGCTGCTAGGGAAACTGTAAAATGATGGCCAAGATATTTAAAAAAGAAATACTAATGTATAACACTCCATGAACTACCTTTTTGGCCTTTACTCAAATTCATGTGCATATTGACACATATATATGTTCACACACACATACGTTTGTATCATTTTCTCTTCTGGGAGTTACCCATCATTTATGGCGTTCATTGAGTATCCCCACAGCAGCTGACTGGAACTGCCACAATATCTTTGTACAATTCTACAGAATTTATGGAATTTATCTGATTCTGAAATTGCACAAGCTTTATAGTGCCATAACTTTGATTCAAATATGGTTATACCTAAATAACGTTGACACACAATGAAAAAACCCAAGGACAACATATCAGGTTATTAATTAATATTAAGTGAGGTATATTGTGCTTAATAGAAAGAGTTTTACTGTTTCAGATGACCATTTGAAATCATAGTTACATTCTCTAAATTACTATAGTGGTCACATATAAGTAATGTATTCCGAAGATAACCTTAATTTATGATTTTTTTTTTTTTAAGATAAAAATATCTTTATTTTTTTCCCCCTGAATAAGTCAGTGTTAGATGTTTTCAGACTGGGAATACTGCTTTCTTCACTGCATTCACTTTTGTCCTTGTATACCCTTCAGGTTCCAGACAGATAGATTATTGCTTCCATCAGAAAAGGGATTTGATTAATCACCAGATCGTATGTTTTATTCAAAACCAGTACCCTCCATACTTCATCCAGAGTAAATTAATGAAAAATTCACATAATTTGTACAGAATAGTTTATTAACTGCTTTTTTTAGTTTTGTTTGCAGCCTCAGAATAAAAACTAAAAATCAGGACAGAAGGAAACTACATTTAGGGTCTTGATTTTTGAATAGTAAGTTGAAAGCACGTTAAATTTCATCAGATTCTCTTAGAGAATTAACTGAGTACATAAATTAGCCTTCACTAGCAACGCACGTGGGGATTTGTAACACCTCTTACTTGATTTTCCTGTCCCCCACACAACTGTGTCTTTTGCTGAACAATCTGTCTTTTGGGGTGCAAGAATTATGCAGTAACATGCTACTAAGTTACATTATAATGGCCAAGAAAAGCATTGAGATTTCAGGTCCCAGTGTTATGGATGTTCCTGTTTTATAAGTACAAAGATTATGAATTTGGAGTCCTTGGCAATTTTTATGTTCTTATTGGGAGAAATATGGCATAAGGCAAAAATACTCCTTTGTAGCTACATGCTAATGCTGAGTTTGTGTAACATACTCACTTTTTAATACAGCAGTGTCAAGTGAAATCACCTACCATAGAGGAAAAACTAAATATTACTGTGAATATCTAAGACAAAAAAATATTCTTAAATAGCAGCAATGCCTTTCAGCTTAATTTGTCATACCTTTTCCTTCTGATAAATTATTGAGATAGATATTTAATGTCTCCATGCTCAACCTATCTGTATCCTGAAGTCAAACAAGTCAATTACATTCTGACACTTGAATCAGCCAGCAGCCTATCTAAACAGAAGCAAAAAGAGAATAGGGTTAAAGGTGTCCCTAGTCTTGATATCCACTTTGAAACTGCACTCATCCAACACTGGACATGGAACATCTGGGTAGAAGAAACTTGAGGTTCTGTCCTATTGAGCCAAATGTATTTGGTTTACTCTGAGGCAGGCAAATAAGCCATAGCTTTTAAGATGTTCAAAGTTGAGATCACCCACAATTTGCTAAGGTGTGCATGTGCCAAGCACCCAGGAGATCAGGCCAGCAAAGCAAGTTGAACCACCCAAAGTTACAAGCCTCTTAAAAACAGTATTCATGAAGTATGTTCTTGAGTTGGACAGCTACCATTTACTACAGAAAAAAAAAAAAAAAAAAAAAAAAGAAAATTTTGTGCTTAGGTGGGCCGCTCCCCATTTATGAAAAAAAAAAAAAAAAAAAAAAAAAAAAGGTAACTTTTGCACCATGACTGAAACTGAGTGTTTGAAAAGTAGATTAAATATTGCTCATCACAGGTGCATGATTTTGAACAAAAGGGCTTCATTGATCTATATCACAGTTTTGTTTTCTTTTAATTACAAATTAGTTGTTCCTATATAAATCATTGACATGAGTTAAAGGCACTTATGTGAAAACTAGGTATTCCTTAGAAATCAATGTTTAGCTTTTGTTGACTTTCCAAATACCGCCTGCCTAACCTGGAATTTATCCATCCTTGTTTGCTGAAACAGCTATATCTATTGCAAACATGAAATAACTGCTCTTAGTATTGTACTTAAGATAGTGAAGGAGACTTATGTCCAATCCACAGAAGAGGAACTATGACCCTGAGAAGTGTCTTGCTCAAATTTGCACAGGTCTGCTTGTGAGTCAGTTGCATTAAGTGTCACCATTCTTTGCCATAAAATAAGTATCAGCTTTACCCCTGTGTCTGCTTTTCAAACAATCAGATTTGGAAAGTGGAGGAATACAAGCAAATCTTTTGATTATGACCACCTAATACAGGTCACTAGTGATACTGAATATGTAATAATATTTATGAAAGTCTGCAAATTACTTTCTTACATCTGTTGAACTGGAGCTATTTCCTTGATTGAAATATTGTATGATTAATAAGAATTACTAACAAACTTTTTCCTCACAATTACGCAATTGTCTTGAGGCTGAGAAGAAAAAAGAAAAAAGAAAAGAAAAAAAAAAAACAAAACAATCATCTCCCAACCAGGAGCAATAGAATGAAGGAATAACTGGAACAACAGCCAGAACAACTGGAAAGACACGATGGTGGGGAAGTATGATAAGACAGGCATATCAAAAGAGCTGATTTCTGGTTTGGGCTTGAAAGATAGGGCCTAGGGGAAGGAGAAAGAGACAGAAAAGAGTCAGAAGGGAGAAGCTGTCTCTGGGTGTGCTGACAAAAGAGGGTTAGGAAATGGATTGATTTCAGGAGACACATGTTTTTCTTTACATTTTAATGTAATTAAATATTAGCTGTTATTGATTATATTGCTTGAATTTATAGGTTTTGTCCACGTGGTTTTTAGTATTCCTGCATTTTCCATATCATTTTTAAGACTTCTTTGATATGTATATTTTCACAGAGTATACACTAAAAAAAAAGCAAAACATTTCCCATATCCTGAGAAAAGATGAAAAAAGATATGTTTTAATAATACATTGACACTTACCAATTTGAGGGGAATAAGATAAGACTTATAGGAGGATGATGTCCAAACTGAGAAATATTAGGGCCCATTTTCCATACAACTTGTAGAAGCATAGTAGAAAATGAAAACCTATTGAACTAAAATTCAGTTCGGGTGGCTAATATTCCTTGGTTAAGGTGTTTTTAAAATGTGTTTAAAATAGCACAATAAGATGCAAACCAATCTGGGATTATCAGTGTATCTGTGCTTAACATGAAGGTTCTGTTTGCAAAGAATTTAAAAATGTGTCTGTGTCCAAATTGAAAGAAAAAATTAAGTTTACTTATTAATACAGCTAAATATTTGAGGTCTGTACATTTGGGGGGTTGCATTATTATATATCAAGATATGCAGAACTTTAAAAATCAAATTCAAAGGTCATTTTAAAATTATAAAAAATAAAATCAAATATTCTATTTGATAAGTGTCCAAAAGCCATGTTTCAACACTGTCATGATTTGGAGTCTTATTTGAAAACAAAATATCAAAGAAAATGCCCTCGTTTCACCAAGGCATTTCATTTGAGTACAATTTAATAATGACAGATACTGTGGAAATTTCACTTACTGCCATTTATTCACTATTGCTGTGTTGCTTTAAATGTTCTTAAGCATTTCCAAAAGCAGATTAAAAGGAATCTCTGTGACAGTTTTCTCTTATGTAGCAGCAAATAGAATGAAAGACTTTAGGAGGCCAACACCGAGATGAAGACTTATACCTAAATTGGTTGTCATTCTTGGCAAAGAGAGTAGGCATGCAGGAGCCAGTCTTACAGTATCTCTATAGAGAGAGCGTGTGAATGTCACCCAGCAGTCACGCTCCCTACTCTAAACTGGCCTTTCCACCCTTTGGGGAAGTCACTCTTCTCTTCTGTCAGTACATATTAGTAAGACAGAAACAAAAAACAGTAATAGAAATGAACACAGCGCTGACCAATTAATAACTCAAGGGTAAAAGTGTGATGTGACGTAAATTCATTCCATCAGTTCTGCCAAATCATTTCTATCCTGATTGCTGCAAATAATATGACTGTAAGTCTCATTATTATTAGGAGGCAGAATTATGAGCAGCCAGAGGCATAGTCTCTTTGTGCTAGGTACCAGAGAAATATCTATTGCTCTCTAAAGCTTGTTATAATTAGTACCTCAATGACCCAGACCACAGAAATCAGTTAGTAGAGATTTCAGTCAGAATGTACAAAATGTGCAAGGATTTCAACACTTTTCTCTAAAAGCAAAACAAAATTTTAAAACTCTCTAAGTATTTAGTGATTGCTCTCCAGAAAGGAATTAGTAAATTGTTCTATTTCTTCTTTTCCTAGGATGTTGAATTTCCCTGAGGTTTTACACCCCAAAACAGCAATAAAGTCTGTCCATGCTTGGATTTAACTGTCTTTTCTCAAGCACTTTGAAACTATGGCTTGTGTTTGATGCCTTAGTAAATGAGAGGTTGATGAGTTTTACGTTGTGTTGTGGTTTTGGGGTGATAGTGTGTATGGAAGAAATTTTTCATGGTGAGGGTGGTGAGGCACTGGAACAGGTTGCCCAGAGGAGCTGTGGCTGCCCCATCCCTGGCAGTGTTCCAGGCCAGGTTGGACGGGGCTTTGAGCAGCCTGGTCTAGGGGAAGGTGTCCCTGCCTGTGGCAGGGCGGTTGGAACGAGATGATCTTTAAGGTTCCTTCCAACCCAAACCATTCTATGATTCTATGTGTGTTTAGTTACTTGTTTTTCTATAAATAAAAGTCTTGATTCATCTGAAAGTAGAAGAATGGATTGCCAAATATATATGCTTTTTACTCTTGATTAGGTAAGTTTGCATCTTCAACTTTTTAAAAGTCACTTGTCTAAAAAAATAACTTATCACTCTCTGTCCTATGTACTTTTGTGTTCATATAGCTGAGCAAAACCATTTGTTCTGTCTCACTGGGCCCTTCACACGAAATGACAAGTCACTCTACTTAATAGTGAGAAATAAGAAACATTATTGCTAGTTAAAAATTAAAAACAAACAAAACAAAACCAAAATTGAACAAGCAAATTTAAAAAAAAAAAAAAAATATAAAGTTTTTCTTTGATCATA
>KL273133.1:2532-46449 GCA_000699545.1 Podiceps cristatus | reverse complement strand
AAAAAAAAAAATCCAAATAAAAAATATCCAAACCCATCATCTAGAAAATGCTAAAATTACTATTTCAACCAATAAGTTAAATAAACACACATATTGGAATAATTTCAATGCTGTCTAATCTTGAGCGCTGTGTTGAAAATTCACCTTGCTGTATTCTGACACCACCACACAGGCAATACTCCCATTTTCTGTAACTATCATTATGCCTTTCCCCAAATCATTATACACTTTCGCTTTGAATAGGTTTTCTAGATTGATGCTCAAAGGGAACGAACACCTGTTTCATAGTTTCTAGTTTGATGTTCAAATTTTCACCCATTAATGAAAAGGTGGAAAATGGGCAGCTTAAAAAATCCAAAAGAAGGCAGAAGTTTAGTATTTTCTCCAACTCTAACAGAAAAAAAAAAAAAAAAATCAAGGGTTTAGCCTTTGTCCATCGCAAAGGATAGTGTAGAAACAGGGCTTTGCAGGACACTCTTCTCCCTGTTCCAAGTCTTCTCCCCCAGGGGAGGCTGTGCGTAATTTATCCATGTTGCACAGGAAGGACAAAAACAAGACTCTTAGCAGCTGTGGATCATTTTGGTCTGAAGTACTTTTGAAGAATTCTGTGTACAGTCAGAATGAATTCCAAATAAGCCAGCTTGTTATCGTGTTTCTGCCGAGCACATCAGGCCTGCTACTCTGTGTCAGGTAGGAAGCATCATTTGGAGACCAACAATTTTTTGTGTCATATATTTGTTTATACAATACTGCATGGATTTTTTTTAAGGGAGGGTTATAAAATACAGTTTTAAAAGCTCTGTGGAAGTTAGGGTGGGCTGTCTTCATAATTTTTCATTTTTTGTTCTCATGTTTCACAAAACTTCCCAAAATTAAATGTTGTTTCTGAACAACAGTTCTACTCAGTTAATTGTGAGGGGTCCCTGTGGTACTGGATTTCTCCACTGGGAAATATACTTACTTCTAATCAAAAACACATTCTAGTAATCAAAGGTAATGTCACATAAATTCATAGAAGTGCATGTAATGAGACAGGAAAATGGTTTGGATAAGTGAACTTTTCTGAACATAAATTATTCTTAAAGGCATTTTTTGCTTCTATTGTTTTGTATCCTTTCATTTTTCCAGACTTTTCCACATGTCTGTTATTAAGGTAATATCAAAAATATGAATCTAGTGGCAATGAAGAACCATCTTTGCAACAGAGACAAGATACATCCAAGCAGATTACCTGTGGTAGTTTGTATCTGTGCAAGGCAGCGTCTCCCAATGCCACTTGAATGTGGAGCCTGCAGAAACATTTTAAGCAACTTATGCAAAACTTAGATGAATCATGACAGAAACCATCTTCATGTAAATATATTTTGATTATTCTTTCAGTAGCTTTGACTTGGCCATCCTGCTACACTCCAGTCCTACCTTCCTCAAATTGCAGTTTTGGTATAGTGATTTTGTTTTCCACAATAAGTAAGGAAACAAACTCATACCATCCACTTTTTACTCCTACTCTACTACTTCTGATTCCTTTGTTTCCCTGGTCCTGATGCTATGTCTGGGTTTCCACTTCTTATTCTTCCAGCCTACTATCTCCTTGTTTGGAACCTGCTGATTTTTCTCATGGCGATCCTTCTTTGATGTGTACAGTAGAAAGTAATGAGCTCTCCCAGTACATACTGGTCTTCTGTGAAATCTTTGTAGAGTACAGGGAAGCTGGTTTTACTTAAAAGTCCAGCCGCATGTAGAGTGGGGACCTTCTGAAGACATAAAACAAACATTATGTATATGTCTTCTTTTTTTTCCACTCGTAACCTTGGAAACTGTTAATAAAGCATTATCTTTTGAAAATGACATTTCTACGCAAGCAGTTCTATACAGTACTTTCTTCTCTGTTACTATCTGAGGCTGACAGAATACATGCCTCTATTCCATGCCAAACGATCTGAAGTTTTTTTCCTTCTAGAAAAGGCTTTTTTCTTTGATTTCACCATGATCTTCCTTATCTTCTCCTAACTGTTGTTTTTTCTGGCTTACTTTGGTATGACTGCTACTTTTCATTGTCTGAAATCTTTTGCTGGTTAACTTCTATCAGTTCCTGTTTTCCTGCCTTGTTCTTGTTTTACTCCTGTTTTGTTGTTATGTTTCCTGCTGCTTAGATTTTCTAGCAGTTGCTTTTCTGGCTTATTTTTGTCTCACTGCTATTTGTGATTTCTGTTAAAAGTCTCTTACTGTTTAACTTTCTCAAGCAGTTGTTTCTGGGTTTATTTTTTCCACTTCTTGAATTTGCTGTTAAAAGTCTCCTGCTGTTTATCTTGTTCTAAGTGTTGCTTCTGTAGACCATTCTCTTCTCCCAGGCATTCAATGCATTCAAACTCTGGACCAAATTCAGGGGCAAATTCAGAGGGCTTTTGTACAGCCAGGTTGATGGGAGCATGAAGAGAGAGATCCGGTTCAGTCTTTAAGTGTTTTCTGGCAAGTATATTTTAAAATAGAATGCAAATGTCTTCAAATTAGTTCCCTGCAATGGAAAGGCTTGGGCTTTTAGGCTGAGCCTAGAAAAGAATTTTCCTTTGATAGACTTTTCCTTTTTAATAAAGTAGCATGCTTATTCTTTGTAAAATATCTTAGAAAGATCTGAACTTTCAAGATATCCCAAGATTTCAGAATTTCAAATCACAACTGATGTTTTATTTCTGACATTTAAAATCATTTTGAACTTTCACTGATAGTTCACAGAAAAATATTCATGCAGGGTCAAATGTGCGCTCTTCACTTTACCAGAGCATTGGAGAGAGAGAGAGAGAGAGACAGAGACAGAGTCAGAGAGAGAGTTAGTTTCTTAACAACTCTTCCTGGTGCTGTTCCATCTTTGGTAGCTTACTCACTTGGCCAAAGACAGCAGTAGTATTCAACGGCACCCACTTGGAAAAGGAAGTCAGTAGTTCAAGTCTTTGCTCCAATAAACATTTAATTATTGATATGACATGGAACAGTTCCAGCTGGAAATGGTGAGAAATGCACATCTCAGAATACCTTGTAACCTACTACATTATGAAGTACAGCTGGAAATTCACCTGGAGTTTCCACATCTGAAGCAATTAACAATTTAATTATTCTGAATTGTGTCACGTTGCTGTCATTTATTTTGCAAAATATTTCAAAAGGTTCTGATTTAATCCCAGTGGGTAACGGGGCATGAAAAATAACAAAGTTTTCATAGAATATTTCATGCTCAGTCCAGTTCATTACAGATTCCAGTCTCTTCTTGACCTAGCTGGCTTAGTTAGCTTGTGATATGGCTTGTAGGCTACTAATTTCTCACTGAATATTTGACTAGTTTGATAATCTAATAAATTAAGAACCAGTTGAAACAACTTCTATTCCAAGGATGTTTGTGACTCTTTAATGAATGGAAGCTCTTTATATGACAAATAGCATTTATATTTCTTGCATCTTTCCAGTATGAATGGCACTCTCTTGCCTAACAGATTATGAAATACTTATTCTAAGAAAGATTCCAAAACTTATTTGGATTACAGTTACATACACTATAAAGTAGTTGCAGAAGCTGCTTACTTTTAAAAGTACTACAATAAAAGTATAGCATTCTCCTTATATGCACTTTTCATTAATAATATATTCTCCCTGCAGCCCTAAAATCATTTGTTATCTTCACTAGAACTTCATAGAATGATACTTCACTAAAATCATAATTTGCAGTTTTGCTGGAAGTTTACAGACTTCAGTGAAATTTTGCAAGGTGATCATATCAATTCATACAGATTTTTTTAAGTCATTCCATTCTTGTTTACTGTGACCGTAAGTAGAACACACTGAACTAAGTGAAGTAGTACCTACTGTTCTCTTCCTATGCAATATCGGACACCTCAATTTTAAGGTGTGCTAGCAGAGAAGAACTCTTGTGACCCCCAGCCTCTTCCAGTTTGAGACCAATGTTCATCACGATCATTCTATGTAAAAATGCTATGTTGACCTTTGCCTTTTTCATAATTGCATAACATTTTATAACATTTAATGGAGACATTAGACATCTTAATGTCCCAGGAGGTACACGGCTGTAAACTCCCTGTTTAGACAATGTCATGTTAAAAGGGATTTTAAAAACAGATAAATAATTAGCAGATGTTATTTGTTGCCCCAGATTTCCTTGAAGAAACTGACACAAAGGGAGGTGGGGAGGGGAAGTGATATAAGGAAAGCAGTTTCTGTACTTCCAATACAGTTGTATTACATTACTAATAGCATACTAGCAACTAGATCTTTGGTGAGCTGAGTAAGGAGTGAAAAGTTCAGAGGAGATGCTGAATGTGTTTATACTTACGTTTTGGTATTCCATGATGTGGAGAGATCCAAAATGTTATTTTGGGAAGATAAACAGGGAGGATGAAGAGAGAAAGAAGAGAAAGATAATCTGGTTGCAGGAGGGATTATGGTAGAAAACAACAAAAAGAAATATAAGAAAACCAAAGCAATTTTTATATCATTGTGCCTTTATGCTAATGTCCAAATTACTTCTTGCTTTATCACTTTTTCTTCAAAAAAAACCCTGTATTTAAAAAAAGAAAAAAAAAAAAAAAAACAAAAACAAAAACATAATGAACACTCTATCCTGTTGGGCAATGCAGTACAAGACGGACCAATAGACTTTTAGATTCTTTAAGCTTCCCAATATGAAATGGTCAAAGGGTACAGGCATTTTCCTATGTCTGCTGTATTTGTGAGAAACAGTGTGAAGAAGTTTTAACATGCATATATTCTGGAGTCACATTAGTTCTTCAAGAATCTTAGTCAGGATCTGGCACTGGATTGGTCATAATGGTTATGGATCCCTGGCTTCATAGGGAGATTCAATATCCTGATTTTTCATAAATAAAAAATAAATCTTAAATATTTTTTCCTTAGATTTTCCCAGATTGAGGCATATGCAAGTAAATCAGCATTTTTATAAAGATAGACACTGAAAATAACGATCTCTGGCATAACTAGTCCTTATCTATTCTTCAGGGACTCTCCTTGCAAACACTTAAAAAAACCTTAACTTACTTTTTAACATACAGAAGAGAAAAGCAGAGAAAAGCATTGTCCTACCAAACCTCTCCTGTTTCCAACATATTGTATCTTGTTCTGAGTCTGATCTTGATAAAATATAGATTTTCAGTGTTTGAGAGAAATTCCATTCTGTCAGGATTTTGTGGATTCTTTTGATGAATCATTAACCTGATACAGTTATTCCCATTTCAAGACTGTTTGCTCCCTGACTTTAAGTTTGTAAGGATACAACCTGCTTTCCCTATAGGGAAATTTATATTCAATAAATCTTTTGTCCATAAAGTTTTTCTCAGGTTTGTTGGCATAACTTTCATTTTATCATTTTTTATATTTTCATTTTTTTTAGTAAAGCAAGAGGAGTTCCATAGCAGAAGCAATAGCTTGGATAGCATCATCAACACAGTTGACCAGAAGGGGCTTTTTTTCTTTTTTTTTTTTCTTTTTTTTTTTTTTTTATATATACTTCAGTTTATCTCCAAAATCCCTGACCATCCTTTCTTTTTCAAAATGGAAAATTGGAGTAGTATTAGGGTAGTGAGGAGGAGGAGAGGTATTCTGGAAAACTCTTTTATTATTTTTAATGAGATTGTTTTCAACATCAGCATTGTGCGTTTTGTTTTGGGGTTTGGTTTATTTTGTTTTTTAATTTAAAAAAAAAAAAGGTTGTGGTTTTTTTTCCTTAGGGAAAAAGAGTTTTCAAATAAAAAATTCCACCTCACAGTATGAACACTCCTAACATGCCTGTCCTGTGAAGTAAAACTATATTTAAGACATCTTGAGCCAGTTGTACCTTGTAGAAAGAGAAAGGGATCTGATTTCTCAGTAGCTTATAATTTACTAATGCAGGCATACAAGAACAACTCATTGGCTTCAAAATTCAGGCCTGCCTTCTGAGATACTTACGTTCCAATTTCAGCAATGTATGCCTGAGGCATTCACAAAGGCTATTTGCATAATCAATGTGGCACTGGATCCAACCTATAAAAGAGGTTTTTACTCACTTGCAACTAACAGCAGAAATGAATCTACGCTTCCAAAGATGAATTCTTTAGCTGTCAAGATTTTAGACAGCATCACAAACAAAATGTGTATATATTTTCGTGATAAAGGCACAACCACGCATGCTGATACAGTTATGTCTTGAAAGCATATTCTTAACTATTGAAAAGGTCTTTGAATGCGAAAATTGTGAAGCTTTCACTTTTAATAATGCCCTGGTAAAGAATGAAGCAACAAACTTAAAATCACTCAAAAAGCTCATTTCTTATAGCTCTGAGTGTCAAGGGCATTCATTGTGTTCTTGATAACCACAAACATTGACATCACTGGTGTTCCAGATCAACAACAGTATATTTACTCGCTATGCTATTTCCTCTGGTATGAGTGAAAGCAGTGTGAAAAGGTCATATAAAGTAAGCAACCACAGATGTTGACTATGTTTGTTGGTTTCAGAAAACTAGAAAAAGTCTCTTTTTTATTCCCATTGCTTCAAATGCTTTTGTTTCTGTACTAAGAAAAAAGATTGGCCAAAGGAAATGAAGCTGAAAGTTATGGGTAGAGGGAGTGAAATGAAAAAAACCCCAAAATTCAAGGACCCAACTCCTATGGACTTTGAATGGTAACTGGCTACTCAGTTGCCCTTACATCCTTTGAAAATCACTTGCTGCGCTTGCTGTAATATTTCCTTGAGTTTAATGAGTAAGGAAGAATGAAAATGTCATCATCTTGAAAATAGGGATAAATTAGATGGGGTTCAGAAGTTGTGAAGGAAGCTGAAGACTAATATGGTGAGGCTTAAATGTTTTTTTAAGGTGGGAAATACTGCAGCTGTCTAAATTACGTGCCAGGTCCAAAAATGTTATCCAGCTTATCTTTGGTAATTTCAGAATTCCTTATTCCTAGTTATTTAGATTTAATTAGCATTTCTAGTCTGGTCCTGAATGTTCCTGATGGTAACTTTTGACAACTTCAGGCAATTAGCAGCAAAAAATACCAGGTTCAAATTTAAAGAAACAGCTTATAAACACCATTGTGAGCCATGACCTCAAAACCCGAGACTTTCTGGTGCTCAGCAGGGTAATTTTCCCCATGCAAATCTTGAACTACTTGCCACAATAGAAAAATCCCTATTTTTTACTTTCTTTTAATAAAAAAAAAATATCCAAGAAGGTAGATCAACAGGAATAACTTTAAAAATACAGCTGCATTTTACAGTTCACTTTGGTGAAGTTAGATGAGCAGCTACTGGGCCACCTGCTTGCTTCTCCCCCTTCTGCAGCAACATCTTACTCACAGCATGGGATTGTCAAGTCTTGAGGTCCTGTCACCTTTCCTGCTGGGTGGCAAGGCGCAATTCAAGCTGCCACTGATCTTGTAAAATCCCCTGCTTCCTCATTTCACTAGCCATTCATTGCTCTGCTTCATTAGAGCACTTTTGGTACAGTTTTGTCATTTCAGCTTTATGGTTAGTTCATGCTGAAAACTAACACAGTTGTAGGATTCTTAAGCTACTTCTTCAGACCTCCATGTCATAGTCTGAGACTTAGTCTGTCTTAGTCTTTCCACTCAGTTTTCTAGGTTCTAACTTTTGCACTGTGAGGTTGAAATTATGGATATAATTCAGCCTAAGTGTAGACTTACTATTCCATATTTTTTTCTCTGTTTTGACATGCCTTTTACATTCATTTGAAAGGCTTCCCCAAAACAATCAGTTAACAATGCAAAGCCAAGCAGGAGGAATGCGCAAGTTCCATGTTTTTGAAGGGGGTTGATCCAAACTTATCTTACAAACAGCAAGCAACCATAAAGAGTCCAACAGGAGGAGCGGTTCCTCAAATCACCTTCTGGTGATTTTCATCACAAATGATAAGAACTATTGGGTCCACTTCCTAGATGATCTGAGTGATTACACATCTTACAAAACCCGAAGGCTGAGTGATTCAAGCACATCTCTCATTTTTGGAAGAGAGGCATAACTACTACACAGCAATAGATCAACTCTGAGTGGAGGCACCTCCAAGCCCCCTTCTGAAAGCTAAGGCACTCTATAATTGAGGATGGAATGTTGCACCACCTAGGGAAGCAATATAAGCCAAATTCTGTAATCTGACAGTTAAACTATTCATCTGGAAAAAGAGTGAGGCTTTGTTTGCCATTCAGTGGACTACTTAATTATCTTCCATTAGATGGATATTTAATATGAAATCCAAACAAACCAGACGGTAGAAGCCAGCTCCCATCTCTTCCATAAGGTCAAGTGGCAAAGCAGTCACCTGAGATGAGAGTGATATTCCAATGGATATTCATTTACACTCACTGGAATAGCTTTAGCAGTAGCATTGCAGTATTAGCTGCATACTTAATCTGAAATAATTTCCCGGCTTTCTGTCTGTCCAGATCATGCAGACTGGGAATCTGAAAGGCAGTTGTTAACATTTCAAGTAAGATTTCCAAGATCTGAACTAGCAGAGGGGCTTTTCCCTTGGTGGTGAGGAGGAGAATGATTTAAACATCCAGCTTCAGAAGAGCTAAATGCTCCAGAGCAGAGTCAGGACCCTTACTGGTTTTGAGATTAGTTTGGCTTTCTAGCTTCTAAAGTCTGTTTATAGATATTTTCTCTCTTCTTATATTTTTTGAGCCTGCCTGTGGGTCTGATTATCAGGAAAGTGACATAAAGCATAGGTATTCCTGTGTGAAGTTCCCCAGGGTATTCAGTACCTGTATATCTTTTAAAATCTGGCCCTAATATGAGTCTGCAAGATCTGTAGGGATCTTACTGAATTAATATAAGAGGTTAGATAAGCTGTGGGCTATCTTGTTTTCTTCTTGTGATTATAAAAGCTTCCATCAAGTATAGAGGCAGTGGTAGATGAAGTTTTATTTTAGAGAGAGAGCTGCTAGGAGCACTTTTGTCAAGAACTTTTTCATGAGACGTTGCCTCAGCACAGACTTTCTCTAAACAAACTTTTTTGGGGGCTATATTGTGACCTGTATAGATTCTGTCTATGGAGATGCTCTTCAGTGGCTTTATATGTTATTATTATATTAAGTGGGTGGGTTGTGATGGTTGGTGGGAGGTAGCAGGTGTGCCTGTAAATGCCATAGTGGTGGAGAGTTACAATTTTAGGTTGACCAACTGCCACAGTGTAGCATTTCTCAAAAAAATAAAGACTGCTTTTCAAAATATAAATTTAACCGAGTTTTGCTGTGAACTGCACATATCCAAACTTAAAAGCACTTTGTCAGAAGGATATCTCTATATGGAGATCCAGAGTGCTTCCATCTACATAGGTTACAACTAATCTTATGACCATGAAAATTAAGATATTGTAGATAATTCCTAGCAGAACAAAATTTCTATTCACCTAAGTGACTATAGCAATACCATCCACAGTTTCAAAGCTGTATAGTGTATTGCAGAAATGGACATAGTTTAACAGGAACTCTCAATCCTAAGGAGGGCTTGAAATTATCTAACCTGTGCAACACATAACACAACCTTTGGAGGTTTTTTGTGTGTGTGGTTTGTTTTGTTTTGTTTTGTTTTGTTTTGTTTTGTTTTACCTTTGAGAACTAAGAGTAATTATTAAAGCAATATTTATTTGTATTGAAAATTCTGCCTCTAGTGAGAAAAATAGACCCTGCTAGTTCAACAAATCTATAACATGTTGTGCCTAGTCTTTTCTTTATTGTAAACAACGTTGTTTACTAAAGTCCAAATAGTTATACTGTGATAAACTGAGGAGTTTGGTATCACTGTGAACTGCTGAATAGAAGTCTTTTCAGTGTCATTTTTACTAATGTTTTTCTTAAAAAATCATACTTTAACAGCAGAAATTTCAAACCTAGTTGGCAAATAACTAATTAATATCAAATATTTAAATAGCAATGGAATATAACTTTTTTCCCTATCTGGCAGTTATTTAAATAACATTATTCCGTAACTGGAATAAATATATCTGAGAGCTGTGATTCTGTACCAACTCTTTCGTTCTTTTTTTAGGCCATCATTTCTATAATTAATCATTAAGTGGTTAAATATTTTCACATGACTTAAAAAAAGCCCAGCCTCAGACACTGTCAGTGAGAGTGGAAATATGACCATAAGTTAAGGTTTATCAGACACGTAAAGTTAGTTTGTTCTAGTGCACAGGGAAGGGGAAAAGTTACAGGTTTGGGGTTTTTTTGATACAGGAAAGAAAATGTCTTTTTAAAGTGCTTGAGAATAGCTTATGCCTGAGATATGTTTCCTTTTAGTTTTTATTGTTACAATACTGCTATGAATTTTAGTTGATGTATTTAAGCCATCCTTCTAAGAAAGGATCTAGGAAAAAATAATCACCTCTCAGGAGAAAAACCATCTGCACTTTGATTGACATTTCTGCTTTGTCTTAAAAGAGTTTGCAACTCTGCCCTTGAGGGTTATCCTTCACCTTGTCTTCCAAAAAAGTGCTTCTCAGATGCTACTCCAAGATATGTTCACGCTGCAAAGATTACACATAAGCTTCAGAATACTTTCTGCTTGTAAGTACCCCAAATGACCTAGCTTAGTCCTGTTGTTTCTGGTTATTTTTTACTTTTTTTATTGGAGGATTTGGTTCCTAATTAGAAAATTATTTGCATAAACCTGGACTTTAATCTAGTGTTATTAGTCCATTCGTAGGTAAATCTCATATTGGTCAGAGAACTCACTGAAGCTGTTTTGAAAAATATGACATTACAAGCCAATTTTTAATAGCATCTTTAAGTTACAGGCCAAATATGAGGTAATATTGGCTACTGGCCACTCCAAAATGGAAGATTTTCAAGCCAAAGACAGAAACATTATGTTAAAATCTGATCTTGAGATGTTTAAGATTGTTAAAAGCCATCTTAGTTCTCCTCAGTTCTGTGGTCAATTGGGTAGTTGACTTGCTTTGTCATGTGAATGAACGTGCATGGACACCACAAGGTCTAAGCCTACCCCCATCTTCTGGTGAAGGTAACGGCTATGAATTGTTCTGAGTCCATAGCACAGCATTGCCTAAATAATTCTGAGCCTTTCCTAATTTATCAGGGTGAAATGTCCTTAGGCCCAAGACTGTAAAATTGTTTTATAAGGCAGATCTTTTTGTTGCATGGCCACAATAAGATGATTTTGGTACTTTGAAAACTTTTTGAATCATTGAACATGCCAATAAAAAACACTGATACTTTTTTCTGTGTGAAATAAGAACTTTCTAGGCTTTAAAGTGAATTCAAAAAGGAGGTTCACACTTGAGGGTTTTCAAAAATAGACCTCAGAACAAACTTCAGGTTTGTTTGTTTGTGGTTTTTTGTTGTTCTTCCAGTCTTAAGATACCATTAGATCAAAATATTTCACAGAGCAAGAATAAGTTGTAACATATGTATTAGGACAGTTGCATAAATCTATCTAACAGATGTTGCAGGAAATTAAAGAAATATTTGAATTTTAAAATTTCAGCGTAGCAGTAACTTTTTTTATTCCTCCTATTTGTACTGAAAGGTTAGGCACAATCAGTATAGCCAGTTTCGTGTGCTTTCCCTAACTTTCCTATTTAAAAGGCAATTGATTTGTGCATGTGCACATGCCTAATCTGGTAAACAAACACCCTAGCCAAATTACTGTAGATAGATTATCCATGAAAAGTGGGTTAATTGAATAATAGCCACTGATACAAATGGCCAGTGGATATTTTACTATATATGCATCTGAAGTTGACATATTTTACTGCAAAATAAAACATAGTAAAAACAAGTATATTGATTCACATTAAAGTTGATTAATCTATTCATTAGTATAATTTAATTGTCTGTAAAATTAGTTGCAGCATGAAAAAATAGTCATTTATTATCATTTTCTGTATTAGAGTGAAGGAATGATTTTACTGAGTGTTATAGAAATAAATCCCAATTTCCCAAATATATTATTAAAACAAAGGATGGTGTCATTTGCAATCACAGGAAATACTATGAAATTGTAACAAATAGCTATTCACATTATCATCTTAGTTAATTATCGGACTTACTGTATTCAGCAGTCCATGTTATAGAGCAGTTTAAAGTGAAAGCCACATAAAAGAATTCATTATCAATAGGAAAAAAAGACGACCTAATTGAGAAATGCCAGCCAGTGTCTGCATCCTCAATAGAAGAAAAATGGACCCTATCACAAAATGCCAACTGTGGCCATGTTCCCTAATTTTCTTTCTGAGGACTCTTAGCAGTAGGTTGGATTAAAAAGGAACTGCCAAAGCTATTATATTTCACTTTCAATAAAAATGCACTGTGTCCAAATGAAAAATGCCAGACTTCATCCCTCCTTTTTCTTGAGGAAGATAGTAGATCCAATTAAAGAAAGAAAAAAAGAAAAAAAAGAAAAAAAAAAAAAAAAAAGCCTGGTCTGAACATCTTTTATATTTTATGCTTTCTAGGAAAGAACAATAGAACATTGGATATCAAACCAAAATTAAAGATTGGAAATTGCACCCTGAGGCACATCTTTGACTAGATTTGGTGTTCCTCATACACGTAAAATGCTATTTTTCTTCTGAAAGAAGAACAGAGGACCTTTAAGAAATGTCGGCATCAAAACCTAAAATAGTTATTTTGTTTAATTCAGTTTCAAAGTAGGAATAGACATATCCTCTAGTTTCTTAGGCCAACCAAAAACATTTTTCCCTACCATCTGTAGATTACTTACGCTGTCTAAACTGAAGGAGAAATGACACATAAGATTATTTATTTTCTTTGTTCAGAAAAATGCAGAAGCCTTTGCTGGCTACAAGTTATAGATGTGGTAGTATCCAAGTAGAGATACTTTGTCAACAGTGGTCATCACACACATTTGCCTTCCAAAGAGCTTCCTAAAACTAAGCCCTAATCCATGGTTTGATGTCACAGGTTAAGAATTGTGACTGTTTTGCTTCTGATTGTAATATATGCTGGGTAACAGAAATTCCCAGTTTCTGGGCATCATTTGGGAGGAGAATGCCCTAACAGCAGCTTTTTGTTACCCATTGACTCAAGCAATTTTCATTATGCATTGAGATTTCATCCAGGAAGGGGGATGCCACAGCATGTTCCAGGCCCTCTGTAATCACACGGTTCCGGACTAGCTTCGTGGTGTACCCAGGGCCGTTTGCTGTCAGCCGCTGACTGCACATAGCAGGGTGGAGCGTTCTGCGGGGATTTCATTTGCTGCCTCAGTTTAGGTATATCTAAATGGAAAGTGCCCTTTATCACTTTGCAATCGCACTGCTAAGGCGTAAGTCATAGAAACGGAATTCATCTCTGAAAGAAACGCTGCAAACTCATTGGCTAGATGTCATGAAATAAAAGTCACACTGCTCTGTGCTCATCCAAGATCCGCTGGGAAGCAAGGGCATTTGCATATTGTAAAGGTGAGGCGCCTGTATCTGAGAAGTTACTCAGTAGATGCTGTGTTTATAAAAAAACCAAATCCCTTTTGTGATCTCAGCAGTCTGCCACTCCCTCTTTGAGTGAAAACAAAATCTGGCTAAATACGCCTGCAGCTATACTCTGCCTTTCTGCAGCAGAGCAGTGACAAGCAGAGAATTACAGATTACTCTTGACCGCATTACTTCTCATAATGACCTTGATTCCCTGTCTCTGTCCTCAAGTTATTGTACGCACACAAGTCCACAAAGGATGAGAAATACTGTCATTGAAAGGGAAGTTTCTGACCTGAGTAAACAGGTATGAATTTCTGTAAAACAAGGCTGTACGTTTGCTGAACAGACACTTTCTCCTTTTCTGAGCCCTCAAAACAGCAATTTGTTAATGAAAGTTTTGAAGTACCAACGAGATGTCCATTCATGCCACTGTAAAATTGCATTATCTCTCACTTGGTGTCAACAAGTCAAAGCAACAACACCATGTCTTACTGATGGCGTATAGCCAGTAGACATGCATTGCATACACTACAGCACTCTTCACTCTCAGAACAGCTGTTCTTCACTCTTAAAAGGATAAATAAATAAATAAAACCTTTTTTGTTGGTGATAATTAAGCAGTAACATCCGTTTTCTGTGCCGTTGTGATAATATGTTTGTGATAGTGAGATTGGGTTTTTAATGCTAATTGTTTAGTTGGTGGTGCTCATGCATACATCATCTAATGCAAATCCTCTTCAATCTGTTGCTAAGCAGTTATTGTTACTGTGGATATCGTGAAATGGTAACTATGAAATAAATAAAACAGAAAAAAGATACTTTCCTGAATTGCACCAACATTTCTCACACATATTTTCTGTTCTTAGCATATTTATCTCAATATCTATTTTTAAAACTTAGATCCTCCATAGAGAAACTGCAGGATATAAAGGTCTAATATCTATCTATTAATCTTTTCATAGGTTTCTAATGTTAGGTGGGTGGCTTGTGTGTAAGAGAGGATTCATGCTGACTTATTCAAAGACTACTTGTTCCCAGACAGTTCTTTTTTTGATCCACATATACAATAAACACAGAAGAAAGGAATTTTTGAAGTTCAAATTTCTCTCGGAACTGACAGTTTAATAAGAAACCATGGTTCTCAGTTACCTCCCTATTATAATTTATACAATACAAGTCTTTGAAATGAGGACTTAAAAGCACAGGCAGGCTTCATACTAAGAGGCTATCATCATCTTCATTTAATGACTACTAAAAAGACAAAAGATTGCAAAAATTGTATTCTGTAAATGCCCCCATGTAGCATTGGAATCAAGTTAATTTCATGAATGGAGGTCGTTTCACATGCATGTTTGTTTGGATAACTGATAAAAAGATGGGTTAGTATGTATTAGGGGGGTAATTTCTTGTTGCTGAGGAAGGCAGCAGTGTTTTGCTTTCCACACACTCCGCTCACACGGTTGCCTGTCTACTAATTGATTAATTGACCATCTATTAGACTTCCCTATTGTACTCTACTTTCCAGCAAATTAAATAATCCTGTTCTCAAATTGTTGCTAGTGGCAGTGGAGGTTCAGTCTATTTCAGAAACACTGTAGTCTGAGGAGAGCTATAAATAGCGGCGGGTTATTTTTTATGAAGCTTTACAATAAGTATCATAAATATTTGATGATTTTAATTGAGTCTTATTTAATCTCTACTGATTACATGGCAAATAATAAAATTGTATCTATTTAACACCTGTGAAAGGCAAAGTAGGTATTTATTACATAGATTTTAACATTAAGTAAATACATGTGGTAACACCTTGGGGTTTATGTATTTAACACACAATTGTTGCATGTTATATGCTTTTTCCCAGCTCAAAAACATTAGAACAGATATTTCAAACAGCCGCATGGTACAGTGTAGGTTAAAGACCAACTGAATACCCGAAATACTAAGTGAGATGAACCCATCACATGGATATGCTGTATCTGTTATCATCAGTAAGTAGTTTATTTAAATATTGTTAATCACGAGCATTTAGCATTCAACATACGGGTGCTCTCTCAATGAAAAATGCTTCTTTGAGACTATTCAGCGTAAAGAATTACTACAGTTTTCTTATAATATTAAAAACATCTGTGTTAATATAGGGGAGAAACCAATATTGCAAATAACCAGTTATCTTCATCTTGAGCCTTCTCAGATTCACACCAGAGAAAAAAAAAAAAAAAAAAAAAAAAGCAAACCAACAAACCACTGGTGATTTTAGATGGGTTTAAATTACAAAAATTGAAGCTATATAAATTTAGTTTGCATAAACCTCAGTCAAGCATAAATGCTGAATCCAGTTCATTGGATATACCTCTGGTTGAGTGGACTGACACTCCTTGCAAATGCAGAGAGTAAAAAAAATTAATATATGTATCTCATGTAATTGGCTGAACACCTTGATTTGTCATTTAAAACTTTGTAGTTAAAACATAATGCTGATGCATTACTTTGTGTTAGTATCGTGGCATGCTACACATTTATATAATGTAACACTATGTTTGAGCAACTGAAACCAAATGACCAGGGTGCTTGAACAGGAGGACACTTAGTTTACAGGCTCAGAAAGGGATTAGCAGGGTATCCTGTGTGATCCCAGTAAGAAAGGACACTACCAGACACCTATAGGGGCATAACTATATGGAATATAGAAAACATGTAAATCAGAGGGGCTGCTTAAATTTATCAACATCTAGTGTCGCATAGAAGTTCAGCGAGGGCTTTCAGGCTTGTGATTTACTGAAATACTTGCGAGGTTAGGAACTTAGGTGCAAATGATGCAAAATGATGAGATCTTTAAATCTGCAGATTTCAGATACTGCGATATTATAGAAGAATCAATGTATTATCTAGAGGAATGGAGCAAACTGCACCCTAGTACTGAAAGGAAGGAACATTGGGCAGATTTAGATGTTAGAAAAGGTCAGTAAAAATGCAGAAAATAAAATCATTGTGCATATAACTTCAAATGTAGTTTGAGTTCCTGTGAGTAGTTTTCCTGATAAAGAGCTGGCTGTCCTTACTGTGTTCCCAATGTTGAATTTGCTCTGTGAGGGCGGCCACAGGTTGGAGCAGGTATCAAACTTTTTTACTGGTGGACTAATGTAACTTCATCTTTATTGAATGAACTGTGGCTATTTTCTCACTTTGTCAGGTTTTGGCTGAAGCCAGAATTCACTTGGAGGAAACCTTGTTCAAGATGAAAGTTGATAATGCAACGTAGTTAAACTGAGAAATTTACCTTATGTGTTTTTCCAAAGAGTCACATTAATTTCTTTTTTCATTGTATATGCCGATAGTAATAAATTTAAAATGTTGAGTGCTATAATTGTTCCTTACTCCACGGTACCCTCTGTTTCAGGAAACATGAATCTTACCAAGTGGATAAGGTTCTAAATTTAGGATTTCTAAAAATTCTGTAAACCAAGAGTTCTGTATATATAAATCCAGATTTGCTGTAGTACATACCAGAACGTGACATGCTTCATATAGAATTTAGCTTTCTCAAAATTAAAAATTAGTATAGAAATATTAACACATATACAGCTTCTATATGTTGCCTCATTCTGTAGTCGTTTTATTACATTTGTAGTTTCAGGTATGAAATATTATGATGACAGTATTTTTCTTCCCTCTGCCTGCTTTCCCTTATGGCAGTTTTGAGGACAAGAAGACATGTTTTGATTGTGTTACAAAAGCAAGCTTGCTGGTAAATCAGCTAATGAAGTAAAAATAGAAGGGAACACAGTAGACTCTCGGTTTTATGCAGCTATGTAGAAATATTGAAGGTGTAGTATGACAGAAATTAATATATTTTTGTCCTGAAATTACTTTTCTATTAGCTGGTAGAGTAGCAGAACAGAAATGGAGGCGAGAAAATGTGGAAATTCTACAAAAAATGAAATTTATTTCCTCACCACAAACAACATTTGTGAACAAATAGTCCAATCTAAAACACACCATCAGATGTGTGTTCAGGAGGCCAGCTCCTCCTGAAACCCTGTGATAATTACTGTGTCTTTTATTTGCATTTTATCATTTACTTTTATTTAATTTTATCATTTAATTTAATTTCATGTGGTGTCACTTATGATGAAGAATTTGTTTTCTTTGACTCATATTGTAGATTGATATTTTTTTATTTTCTTTAAAAAAACTTTTTGCTGTTTTATACTTAGCCTGCAAGTCCTAGAATTGTAGTCAATATTTGGTAGAGACTATTAAATAACAGTGAATTTGTGAACCTTTCACATCTTTCTTATCTCACCGTCCATAGTATCTCTCTTGTATTTCATTGCTAGTGTTCTGAGAGTAACAGATTAACCCCAGAATTTTTCAAGTCCATTTTCTGAGATCCCCTCCTTTCTCACGCCATCTCTTCTCTAAGACTCAGGTATCAGTTCTTATTTTCTGGAAAACACAGTCCATTTCCCTTTTTAGAACACTTAGCTTTCATTTACAGATACTAATAAAGAAAAGCTCATGACTTCCTTGCCGAAGAGTACTAACCTTTGTATAAGGGAGTGCATTCCCTCAGCTCTCAAGCCATTCTGTTTCAGGACTAAGAACAAACGGTTTCTTTCCTGGTAGCCCCAGTACTAATAACGAGTATTTTCACACTTCAGGCCAAAGGCAGAGGAGCACCCATGTGGAACTCTTGTAGGATTAGGTGCTTGCAGGACTGGGGGCTAACAATCCCGTCTGCCTTGATCGAGGCTTGTTAGGGATTCAAAGTAAGGTTTTAATGGAGTGCTTCATGATACAGGGATTTAGGGAAGTGATTTCAGTTAACTGCCACTTATTTCTTGTTCTCTCCTCTCAAGTATGCTCCTGGCTCAAGGGGGATGTCTCTCTTTGATCAGCTATGCTAGGTGGCTTATATATCAAGCACAGCATAGATAATAAATATGATTTTTGAAATGATTACAAAGTTTCCCAGAGTTTGAAGACAGAAGGGACCCTCAGATCATCTGTATCAGGTCATTAAGTTTTACCAAGGCTTTATTCTAAACTTAAAGGTGTTCATTAGACCAAAGAAATTTAGACCTCATGAGGTTTAACTATGCTATAGGCAAAGACGGGAACTAATCCCTAATGCCTTTACAAGTGTAGGAAATTAATTAGATGAAATATACCTGGATGATCCTAGAAAATAATCTCACTTATGGTGCTGAGGAAGGCAAAAAAAAAAAAATAAAGGTCCAGCTTCGGCTTCTAATCCCTGGATTTTGTTATATTTTTATCATCAAAGATAAAAAGCTCTCCATTACTGGAAATCTTCTGTAACTACCTGTAAACAATGATCACATTGCTTTAACTTTTTTTTTTTCACTTTTTTTTTTTTTTTTTTTACCAACTGAATACATCAAATTTATTAGTCTTTCATAATAAAGTTTATTTTCCAGTGTAAGGATCATTTTGGTAATTCCTTTTTAAATTCTTAATAGGATTTCTGCCAGCCTTGTGAACTAGATTTTTTCTGTGATCTTACTACAGCGGCTTCAAGTACCTTATTTGAGAAAGTTGCAAACAAAGGAAATGAAACTTCTCGCTTTTTACCCTGTCTTTTCCTCTGTCTTCTTGGATCACATGTGCTGTTTATGTGACAGCGCTGCACGAATGGGATCATTATCTGTGATGACCTCTAAAATAGATATTGAAGACACACACTGGGGTAAGCATTTATCTAGGGAAACTTCTCCAGTAATAACTTTAAATTTTATAATGAAGAAGACGTACATAATCCTCTCCCTTGCCAACACAACTGTACTAGTGACAAATGCAGCAACACTAAATGGCTGACATTTGTAGACACTTTAGAAACCTGCTTGTTGCTTCTACATTTCTCAGTAGATTTCTTGTTTGATCTGTTCTGGTAATTGTTAATGTTCCTTGTTTTTACATTGCCATTTTCAGTTCAGCTAGCTTTTCCAACTGCCTGAATCTTTGATGTCAGCCACATGTTGATTGACTTCAATATTTGCTAATAATATTTCTTATTTACTTGGTTTTCCTGATATTATTCAGAATTATAAGCAGTACTTTATAGGCTTCGTTACTTTTGTGACTGTGTGGGTGTTTAACTTTTACTGTGGGCTTTCTGTAGATGTCATAAGGATTTTGTCCTTTAATGTAAGCTGTTTTGTTGCCTCTTTCCTTTAATGTTAATTGCACGTTTCATTGTCACTGTTTAAATGGATGCACTCCTTTCTGTTTCCCACTAATGGTTAGGGTCAGAATACATTTCTAAAGATTTGGTCTGTCTTTTGAGATCTTTGTGAAAGGGAGATGTAGAGAGGAGCTGCTGATACTGATACTGAATTGAAACTTCGGAAGAAATTCTGAATAAACCTGAAATGAAGCCAAGGCTGAAACACATTCAAAACACATTCATATGCATGTAACAGGCTCCGAGTATTCTGCAGCAGTCTGAATCTAAGGTCTGGTGCCTTTGTTTTTTTCCTTTGTGTGCCACATGTTTACTTGGAGATATGCCACCAGGAGCAGAATCTCATTTGATCTCCTAAGATAAGCGATATCCAGATAGGTTGGTGTTTGAAAAGATGGTATCCCTGGGAAATCTCAGCTGTTTGTTTAGAGTGGCATATTTCAGTATCTACCATTCTTGCTGAAAATTGAACCTGGCTTTGGTCATATATTTTAAAAATCTGATCTGAATTTGAGTTGCTGGAGATTTTAACATCCAGGTGAGTCTCATGGGAGTGAGGATTTCTGTGATGCATAGTTCTGTGCTCAACAGGGCAACATCCTGGAGTTGGTTCAGGGAATGTCAGTGTCAGTCACACTCTGATTGATGCTGGCGTTGGATAACTGCATGTGTACCCAATTTTGATTAGCTTTGAAGCAGAATAGAAGGCATACTGCCTTTGATAATCCTTCTAATCCACTCTGACTTCATGTGAGTGACAGGGCAGCTGTTAAGAGTGTGAGAAGCAAACTTGAAATGGTGATAGAAACTTTCCACTGCATCTCAGCCTTTGTTCGCTCCAGTTTGGATCCTCACCACTGTGTTCTAATTGTGCTGTTAGTGTTTCCAAGTTGCAGTCCTTTGCAAATGGCACTTGAAGGAGATATTTGATCAATGAGCCTATTTGTACAAGTTGGAATTCTTCCCCTTTTGTACTTCAGTCTCTACCCTTCCACAGGCACTAAAATATTTCTTAAAATAGAGAAGATTCAATTCCATCCATTTGATTTGCAGAAAAGTCAGTATCTGTCTATAAAGCAATACATATATTTTGCCATAGGATGGTTCAGCAAGGATCAGCAACCTTTCAGTTGCCAACACAGATATAAGAACTATACCACATAGCATGGTTGCTTCAGTGAATAACTTACTGATTTGGGGTTTTGTGGTTTTATGCTTGGTTAATACCTATATGTTCCATTACAACTTTCAGGCTGAGGACTATTGGAAATAGCACTATTTTAAAGAATATATGACTCAGGCATAGTAAAGGGAAATGAGAAGCTCTGGGTTTCTGAAGTAATTTTTGCTGCTGTTAAATGGAGATTGCACTGGTGTAGAAGATAGCCGGTTTCACTTTCACCTACGGGAGTTTTACCCATACGCAATTTCATTCATGGATGTGCTGATTTCACTGAAAAATCTGTTAGAAAGCTGTTTAGGGAAAATAATTGACAACAATTTACAAAAAAGGGTAAAAAGTAATCTTAAATTCAAGCACCGAGTGTTAATTTTTTTATCAATGCTAAAACAGGCCCATTTAGGCTTTGAATACTAATTCTAGGTTTATTCAGGCAAGGTGGTTGGCAAAAGATCACAGACATGCCCTGAGTGCGAAAAACCATCCTGAATTGCTAAGGTCAAGAAACAAATAAGAGAATCTGATCTCACTCCTTTAGATCAGAAATCTGTAAATTTTAGAAGAAAGTTTAACTATATTTGCCTAATGTAAGGACCTACAGGGAGCTGCCACAAAATAGGATTGTCATCCTGAGTTTTGATTCATGCTTCATTCTTTGAAATTGTTAAAAGATAATGTGCTAGTCAAAGACAAAGTGTTGCTTTTATTAGTGAAATGGAATTAAATAGATATCAAAGGTAGAACTATTGTTATCAGTGCCTGTAAGTGGAAAGGGAGAGGTTTACATCAGGTGTACCATTGGTTGTTGAATGCAGGAATGAAAAAATAGTAAGTGAGGCATTTTTGATTTACAGCTCGTGTGTTTGCAAACCCATGCAAACTTAATGTGACAATAAATTAATGACTAGCAATCTAGTTCCAGTTCTACACATCTTCACTATCTTCGTAAGCCAGATTCCGAATCTTCAGTTTCACATCTATGGTTTTATTAGAAAAATTCAATATAAAAGTGTCTTTTCCTCAGGTGAGTGAGCTTTCTATAACTGAAATAATAGTATGGAATTTCAAACCATTGGCAGAGGAAAAGCTTAAGAAACTGACTTAATTGACAATGAACAAACAAGATTTGTAAATCTTTAATAATGCTGAGATAATGCTTTGATCATATTGCTGCTCTTTAGAATTTATATAATAAAAGCTGTGTCTATTCTGAAGTTTGAAAAACAGTTAATTATTCTCACTTCATACTTTAGCTCTTAAGTATAGGTATGCTTCCAGATTATATTGTCCTGTTTGAAAGAGCATCCTGAGACCATTAAAATGTGTATGATCATCCTCTTTGAAAAGTTATTCTGTATTATTTCATTCAAGTAATGGTGGGGATCTTGTCTCCAACATTCATTAATAAACTCCTTGGTGTTCCCTCTTCAGAACCACTGCTCTCTTCATTACCTAACCATGATGGGAATACACAAAAATAACTTGCATAGCACAGAGCCTTACAAACCTGATCCCATCTTAAGGATTACAACATGGAAATGAGCTATCCATAAATATTAAAAATTATCTGTTTCTCACAGATGTTCCCTCTGCTTATTATCTGCAAGATTTCTGGATCAAATGTTCAATATGAATATGTTAGTATCCACTGAAGATTGCTTTTGGCAGCATTAGGAAATAAATAGGAAAACATTAAAAGGTATAAAGCTTTAAAACAATAGCTTAAAGGTGTTTTATAAACTACAGATGGCTTATATCATTCAAGTGGATGTCTGGTGTAGAATGAGAAACAGAGAAGACTGGGGGAAAAAAAAGTGGAAATGACTGGAAATAATGGGACCCGTGCAATATGTTTTATTTAAAGTAGAGATAAGCAAATGAAAATTGCTGCTCTTTTCTTGTACAGATAGTAAGGCTATGCTAGTCTCTGTGAATAAGAGTGGTCCACCATTTTTTAATATAATATTCTATAGAATGAAAGTTGTCACTCTGGATCCTCTCCAAAAAGGTGATGCTATCAACGATAGATTGATCATTTTTCTGAGCTCACTCAGAAGTTCTACTCATTGACTTTACATAAAGAAAGTCTTCATGTCATGTAGAAGAACTGTCACTCTCTATAAATAAAATGGGGGCTAGGTGAAGCAAACTTTCTTATTTTGAATTATTAGTATAATTTGTAGCGCCAAAGCTACTCTGTGTCTCTGAACCAAACAGAATAGGTGAAATCTCTTTGCAGAAGATCCATTCAGAACTGTTTATTCAGAAGCTAAATATGGTTGAACATGGATAGAGCTTACAGGTTGCAATATTCTTCTCCTAAACCACCCCAGCACTGTGAACTTATCACTGCAGGCAGTGAGAACGGCAAAGGAATTAGCACAGACAGAGAAAAATATCACTGAAAGAGCTAAGAGAAAGTAAATCACTGGTGTTTTTACAGATATGCTGGTGTGAACAGGATGGGAGGACTGAGCAGTTTCAGTGTTGATAACTGACAGATACCCAGGAGTACATTAATGATAGAATCAACATCTAGAAGATGCAAAACAAAGCATATAGAGTGGGTGAAGTCAATAAGACACTTTAAATTTAAGAAAATATTTTATGATAGTGAGACATTTCACTCTGATGAAACTTAACTGATGCTCCAACATTAAAAAAAAAAAAAAAAAAAAAAAAAAAAAAAAAGTTGGGTTTGGAGGGGTTTTTTAATGATTAAAAAAAGGTATTCACTTGTTTGGTCATTAAACCTCTGCCATCTATCTAGAGAATGTAGAGCATCTGCCTCTTTCTCCTGGTAAAATTGCAACACTGGTAATTAGCATCTCGTTACTTTTCATTTTCTTGTTTTCATTTCTTTTTTATAAACTGTTGTGCAGCTTATAATGGCTGCTTTGTTTCACTGTATTAGCAAGTGAGATGAAGTGTATGCAGTGTGTAGTCCACAATTTTGTATACAGTTAGGCTGATGAAATGGCATCGCAGAGTGGTGAAATGACCAATAGCAAAGAGGACCTTGATGGTCATCACCGAACTTGAGCAGTTTGTGCTAGAATTTAATGTGACCTCTACACCTTAAACATCTATTTTTTTCTACATTTGGAAGGTCAAATACCATTTCCATGGAAGGCCTAAATGAAGTCTGCCACAGAGTGCAGTAGCAGCCATTTTCTCTGCTCTCCTCCTCAAGATCCGGCATTTAATGAACAATTTGTGAAGACCACAATCTTGTCTGCTGAGTGCTCCTCCAGTGCAACCAAAAGATAAGAATTTGAGCTGTGAATTTTGATATTTTATAGCCACTTGCCTGGGACTTCTGAGCAAGGTTTTTCCATTTTTTTAGCATTCTTTGAATCTAGCCTTCCAAGCAGAGGCAGTTTAGGTGTCTTAGTGATGATGATGTTAGCAATATTGATTGGATTTACTTCTGTAGAAGATCCTCTAGCAGCTGCACTGAGGGAGAATTTCCTTTAATAGCTGAAAATGTGTCATGTTTCCTGATCTCCAGTTGCTACAGACAACAGTTTACGTTCCTCACTTTGTTATTCTGCTCTGTTAAATAAATACGTAATCTAATCAACTTTTTATATGTGCCAGAGAAGATGCTTTTGACCCAGTGCATAATGCCAGTGAAAGAACGTGGAGTCAGTCATTCATGTGCCACTGAAGTCTCACTATGCCATCAAAGTGGCACTTACCCAGTAACTAATAGTTGCCATCTGTTGGGAGTCAGTCTCACCATAAGACCTATTCTTGGTGTGCAGTCTACTTACCTTTCTGTATCAATGGTTTCACCATCTTGCAGGAGCTCTTGGGAAAAAAAGGGAGTCTATACTAGTTGCATATATGACGTAGAGTCCTTGCACCCTGGTAAGTGGCTGCTGGGACAGTCTTTTCAGACTGGAGCATCTTAATCCAGGGCTTTGTCACAGAAATGCTAGAAAGTAACCAAGCTGTGCAATCAACACTGGAGCAATTGTTACTTTGGCATAAACAACCACAAAGGCTCAGTTCCCACCTAAATGCTCAAATAAAGCTCCTTATGTTAGGAATTGTGCTACAAGTGTTTAAGAGAGACACATTGAGATATACACAGGGATACACAGAATACTGAACCTGCTACTAGAAGACAGTCAAAATTGCGGCTTCCAAGAAATAAAAGTGCCAAAAGATTTCATCTTTATTTATGCTTTGGACAGGTTATACAGTTTCAAAGGTGAAATTATTATTTACCAGAACTTGTGTCCAAGCCATAGGTTTACTAAATTGCACAGTAAGAAACAGTACAAGCAAAACAGAAGTTTGTCAATATAAAGTTTTTGCAAATGTTCTCCAGAGAAAGGCCTTTGGGTCAGTTTAGTCAGCACAGCAGTCCAAGGATTTGATGGAAAGGTAGTAAATTCCACATTTTAACATTGCAGGAAAACAAAACAAAACGAAACAAAACCCCCAGAAAAAAAAAAAAAGAAAAAGAAAAAAAAAAGAAAAACAACACCAAAAAAACAACAACAACAAAAAAAGAGGGTAAGACAAATGGAAGATATAGAATACCTGAGATCATAGAAGCATAGAATCATAGAAAGGTCTGGGTTGGAAGGGACCCCAAGGATCACAGAGTTCCAACCCCCCTGCCACAGGCAGGGACACCCACCTCCTGGCCTGGACCTACCCCAGGTTGGCCCCTTTTTTTTGAACACCTCCAGGCATGGGGCATCCACCACCTCTCTGGGCAGCCTGTTCCAGCACCTCACCACTCTCTCTGTAAAAAACTTCCCCCTAATATTTAATTTAAATCTTCCTTCTTTCAGCTTTAGTCCATTCCCCCTTGTCCTGTTATTGTCTACCCTTTTAAAAAGTTGGTTCCCCTCCTGTTTGTATGCTCCCTTCAGGTACTGGAAGGCTGCAATGAGGTCCCCCCACAGCCTTCTCTTCTCTAGGCTGAACAAGCCCAGCTCCCTCAGCCTCTCTTCATAGGGGAGGTGCTGCAGCCCTCGGATCATCTTCGTGGCCTCCTCTGAACCCTCTCCAACAGTTCTGCATCTTTCTTGTACTGCGGGCCCCATACCTGGACACAGTACTCCAGGTGAGACCTCACGAGATATATGGTTACATTTTTAAAATATTGTTAAAAATGCTGTTAATAATCCTTTGAAAATTACTTTAGGGGGAAAAAGTTCCCCATGCTTGCTTTCAGGAGTCCTAGATTGTTTGGCTGTAACTATATACTGCAAGTCAGGTGCTATCCGGTAAAACCCAGTCCCAGTATCCCAACAATACAGAGAAGTAGACTTCCCAGAGAGCACCGTGACTGCTTGCTGGTCCCTATGTCTGCATTCTCTGCTGAAGAAAAACCATGGTGTGGTAGGTAGGCAATGACCTATAACTATGTCTCATAACCCTTTGTGGTTAAAGCATAGCTGGGATTGTACATCTGGACCCAAGAGTTTGTAAGTTCTCTCTGCGCTGCTGTTTAGACCAAGTGAATCAAACAGCCACCCTTAAAATTATTCTTTTATATTCATAGCTTTTATATAATCCATGAGTGACAAAGGTTACTGAATACTACACATAATGTTGTATAATGTGTTTTGTTTTCTCATGCTACTCGAAAAAAGAGAATTCTCTACAGGCAATTGAGCTATAAGTATATGGCAAATACACAGTATGGTAAATGTTCCATTCCTTGTCAAAGGCAAGATATACAGTAGGCTGGTTAAAAATACCAACCTGTGATCTTTGGAATAACAATAATTTTATACAGTTAATAACGTTTTCAAAATGCTGAACAAAAAAAAAGACGAGTTAACAAAAAACCATGTACAAGTTACCTCACATTATTTCATTCTCTTAGTAATTTCATGTTTACAGCCAATTCAATGCTCCATATTACATTCACTGAAATGCTTTCCCTGGAATTCAGTCTAAAGGCTTACAGATTTATTGTTTTAATGGGAATTAATGTTATATTATGCGTGACTTCTTTGCTTTTATCATCTGGGTTCCAGTTTTCTAACTGCAGTTTATACAAGCACAGAACTGTGACTCTTTAAACCTTACAAAATAAAAAACATGTAGAAAGCTTTTATTTAAGTGGAATGCAGGTTAGAGGGATCTATTTCTGTAACAAGAACAAGTGGAGGATGCAGACAATGTAGACTGACCTTGCTTATTCAATATGTAGTTAAAGCACAGACCTGTAGACAAAGAAGTAGAGTGTCTTATGGTAAATGCCTCTCTTCCAGGATTGTTTTTCACTGTCAGTCATTACTTTTCTATTTTCAGATTCAAGATGCCTTCTTCCTCCAGGCACTTAAGGGGGAATCCTGATGTCCCAGAATCTGTGACCATCATTGACTTCACTATCTCACAAAACATACCTTAAAAACACAACATATGTGCTTTCTTTGACAGCTTTTGGTTCATACATTAACACAAAGCTTCCTCTTATTTATTGACTGTTAGGACTTTGGGACGCAGATTCTCAACCCTTCTTCTGCTTGCAGCACTGCTTTAGCAGAATGAAGAATGAGGAAAGCTCTCCCTATTACACTGGAGGGCACAGACCCATCAGAGCTGTGTTTAACCTCTGAACTGAGCCTGTTTGCAATGTCATTACCCTCCTTGCAAGTGAGGAGATATGGCTGCCCCCAAGATCCATTCAGATCCAAAGAATGATGCATCAGCACTTGGTAGCATCTCCATCTACTCACTGATTGTAGAGGCACACTGTGGCAAACTGACTATTTAGGAGCCCAAAGTTTAAGGTCTACCTACCTGTGTCTGGTATGGTGAGACATGAGGGAGAAAACACCATAGCATGTTAACTATGAAAGTCTTTGTAGAGCAGCTGCAGTCAGTACCATTTGAAACAGCCCCAGACTCTTCATACTCTAAAGCATTTCATCCCCCAGCCAGATTCAGGAGAACATTTTAAAATTTCAGTATCCTGGAGCACAAGTGCAACATTTATCACGTGACTATAATTTGATCCTCTCTCAGCTATGTGAAGAGGTTAGCATTTCTTTTCAAACTATCCCAAAACTTTCATGCAGTCTTCTAAAAGTTTTCAATTGAGTTTATTCACTTTTAGTCATATTAAAACCTTGCCAAAAATAGCTCTGTGCATACTGTAGGTACCATGAAATCTGATAAATCTCATTGTCATGATATTATAACACTGCTATGAAGACAGAGTGGGAACATCTGTGATTATTAAATTGTGTTATTTTTGAAGGCATTCTGGATAACATTTACGAATGTTACAGAACTGCGCCAAATCGAAACACCCTCAAGCTGAAAAATTGATTTCCTTGGAGCTACTGCACGCAAACATGAGACTATGGTACATTAAATGTTGACTTTCAAGTATTAGACTGTTTTGCAGGGGTTCAGAGGCTTCTGATAATAGCTGGTGGTTCCTTATAAATACACTGAGATTTTTAAAAGGGAACATTTTAAATGTGATTCTTCATCTGTATTATAATCAAAGAGTGCTTGTGTCCTCCAAAATAAGGTACTCAAAGAAGAGCATTTCACTGTCAAAACACAAATGAAAAAAATGTTGTCCTATGTACGAAAAAACTGTCAATTCCACATTTTTTATATTAATGCATAATTCAGACAACACAGATAGTAATAGGCTTTTCAATAGCTTCAGAACCCATTTGAAATTCATATAAATTGGACAAATACTTTGCACTGCTTTTATATAAGAGATATCTGTTCTGAATAGAGGTGAAATGTATGTGTCAATATATTCTAAGGTATAGAAGGTATGTGTCTCAATATATTCTAAGTCGATGTAAACCCGAGAGCTCAGCTAAATTCTGTCTCCTGATCCAGAAGATACAACACCAAGACAGAATTAAACTAAGCAGTCCGTGGTAGTTTTCCAGGCACTGTGTTGCTTTTTCTGATTAAAGCCGAAGGTGAGATTGTTGTGCTGTGAGGTTGCTAAGGAGCCTGATATTTTTAACTGCTAATCCTTTGGGAAGCTTCCCCCCTAAATTTCAGAATTCAAGGTGAAAATAATAGGTTTAGCCATTGAAAATATAATTTTGTCTTTGTTTCTTGCATTGTTCATTAAAAATTACATCTGGATAGGAAGGTATTTTCCAGTCCCATAAGACTTTTTGAGGTCTTGGGTTTTCCTGTCTTGTTAGAACAAAAGGCCTGAGTTTGCCATATATCTAACATTCAAGAAGCAATTAAAATCACCTCAGTGAAAATACTTTAGATAGTTTTATAATTTGAGTTCACCTTTAACATTTTTGATTTTCCCTTTTTGTCTTTATGCAAGATACTTACGTTTAAAAAAACCTCGATTCAACTGAGCTATGTCTTACACTTATAACAGAAATAAATATTTCAAATAATTATGATGCTGCATTTTTCCCCTAAGTAAATTTACTTACACATGTGTAAGGACAGCAAAAAGTTTTACCTTTAAAAAATGCAGACTGGACAAAACTATCATAAAGGTGTAGTGACAGGCTTGAGTAATTTTTTTCTAATCCTATAATAAATTGTCAAATGTTCTTTTGCGCTGCTACAGAAATGGTGATATCAGAGAAGACTAAATTTCAACAGAATGAGGGCGATGGTGCTGAACAGTCAGTCTGAAGAATACTCAGTAGATTAAGACATATGCTTTGTGATGAATGCGTTTGTAAAAATAATATTACATTATCTGTGCTTTTCCCACGTTGTTTTGAGTGCAACCTGATATTTTTAAATAATAAGCTTCAGCAAGGCAATTCCACTCAGTTACTGAAGACACAATTTCTGCTAGCAGAATCCCAGAGTTATTTAATAGTCCACAAGGAAAGAAAAGCATTGCTGCTACTCCATTCACAGTGAGCAAAAATTCCCATCTAGTTCACTGGTGGCTTTAATGATACTGTCCTTAAAGTATACCCTTAAAAAGATTCTTACCTCATGTATCTCCAAAATTATTCTTTAATTAAATCAGGAAAGGGAGAGGCATTCGTTACCATTTTCTGTTCCTGCTTCATCTGGGTTCATCCCAAGGCAGTATCACATATAGCTGCTGTCCCAATTGCATTCTCTAAATGGGTCTTTTTATAACAGCTTAAACCTAAACATCTGTGCATCAGTTAGTCTGGAGCAGTGCCTTTGACATGTTTTTGTGGGTTTTGTTAAACAGATGCATTGGGGTCTCCTGCATGCATTGCAGAGGCAAGCAGAAACCTTTGCTTTAGTTCTTTCCCATAAGCACTGGCACAACTTGTCACAGATTTGTGCGTGTTTTAATGTACAGAGCAACAAGAGTTTAAGCGCAAGACAAAGAACATAAGTTCCTCTCAGCTTACATTTCCTCCTGTGAGGCAAGATACCTGTCATGCCTAGATTCCTTTTGCCTCACTGAGTTTTGATGTATTTTAGGAAGGTAATAAGGCAACTTTCTTGGCTAGAAGCACAGACTTTCTAGATCGTTTCTCCGTTGAACTGATAGGATTCTTTAAATCCTGAGGCAGAAGAGTTTGGCTGTTTGTTTCTGAAGTTCCACAACAGAGAACTGTAGAAGCATGGATGTTCCTGGTGGATCAAAACTGTACTGATCACATCTAATTAAGAACTACCAATGACTTTCATCCTGAGATTGGGGCATCTTTAACTTCCAATATGTGAGAACAGGACATACAGTGTTGTGTGTAGATGAGTGTAAAGGGCAATATCAGTCACAACACACAGTGGTGAAAATAACCGTGTAAGAAATTATAGAGCATAACATAAAATGTTGCAAACTATTTTTGATTCATTCCTAACCTGCTCTGCCTCTGTTCGCCTAGAACTTAATGCAAGATTGCAGCCTCTTAGCAATTTAAAGTTACTTTTTAAAGAAATTCAGTCAGTGTGTTTCTCTTCCTTTTCTACAAATGTGAAATCTCATCACAATATGTGTGCATGTTCAAGGCCAAAACCAAATTATGCTGTAGGACAGTCTAGTCTCTTTATCCTAAAACCCTGCAGGTTTAAAATGGCATCTTTGCACCTCTGGAAAAGGATGATTACCAGGCTTTCACTGGGGATATTGCACCATGAAAATTGGCGGTTTTGATGTACAGAAGTTATTTTTTATCACATTTAGGAGGATACTTGGGTGTCTATTCTTATGACTACTTCTTTACCCTGCATAAAAGCAGAACAATTATTACTTTGATATTAGGGGCCAGGAACTTTAAAAGTATGTTTCAATTCAAATTAAAGTAGCAAGTTCCTTCTCTCTCAAAGGCTAGTGAGAAACCATATTCAGTCCATTATGTTTTATAGGCTTTTATTTCACTTATTAAGTATGGTGTTAATTTTTGTTCTTCAGAACAGGTACACACCAGTTTAAATTTATGGCACTAAAACACTCCGTATTATTGTCTGCCAGAAAAAATAGAGCTTGTGTATAGGTGATATCCTTATGATAAATTGTGAAGTCAGTTATTTGATCAATACTGGTTCTATTGTCTATTTTTAATACTTATACTCTGCTCAATGTTATTTTCTGAACTAGAGCTCAGGAATGGATGGTTGTACTGGTTTTGGCTGATACGGAGCTAATTTTCTTTCCAGTAGCTACTGTATTTTGAATTTAGTATGGGATTTAGTATGTGAAGAATGATAAGGCAGTGATGCTATTAACTGTTGCTAAAAGATCAAGGACTTTTTCCAGCTTCCCAGGTTTTGCCAACGTGTAAGTGCAAATACCTGGGAGGGGTATAGCCAATACTGGTGACCCAAACTGGCCAAAGAGAGTATTCTACAGACATCATGGCCAATATATAAGTGAAGGTCAGCTGGTGGTCCGGGTGCCTTTCATTTGTTCAGGCTTTTGTTCATTCTTTGATTCATCTGTTCGTTCCCTTGCTCCCTCTGTCTGGAACTTGCAGTTCTGAGACTGCTGCTGGGGAAATCGCTGTTCCAAGATCGCTGCTTGGGATCGTTCTGGGATCGCTCTCGCTTTCACTCCGTGATCGCTGCTCAGGATTAGCTGCATCAGTCATCGAGTTGTCAGGTGGTGAGAAATTGTGCATCATTTGTTTTGTCCATTCTATTGCCATTATATTTTATTATTATCTTTGCTGTCCTGGTGGACTGTCTTTATCTCAGCACATGTTTTCCTTTCTTTCCAATTCTTCTCCCCACCCCACTGGGGAAGGGGAGGAGTGAGTGGCTGCAGGGTACTTGGTTGCTGGTTGGGGTTAAACCACAGCAGTGGTGTTTATGCGATATTTCATGATTGTCCTTCATGTGTTTTCTTTTTACATCTGTGGTTATGAAAACATAGAATTACATAGTACTTTAAAGAAGAAAAAAATAGCCCAAATGGAGAATGTTGCTTGAAAAATAGGTGAGGCTACCTAAGTGCAGATTCCTAAAAAGGCACTAATAGCTAATATAAGTTTTATTACTGAAGGGTTCTATGACACCACAACCCAAAGTTGGAAAACATTATCTGTACATTAGCTTGGAAAATATCTGGCCCTTTGCAGAGGAGTTTGTACTTAATATAAGAATTACTTGAAATGTGATGTCTGATAGAATATTTGTGGGTGGAGATATTAACATTCTTAGTATCAAGGTTTCCATACTAAATATGAAATTTAAAAAAAAAAAAAAAAAATCAATTCTGTGTTACAATGAAATCAAGAAAAGGCTAGAGAAAGAGGAGAGGAGGACAGAGAGAAAATTATTACGAACCACAAAAAGACAATTACTCAATTAGAAAATGCCTGTGGGACATAATGAGTCGACATCTTTTTCTGTTTAAATCAGGAATTGTACTTCAGTTTCTCAGTCCCAAATGAGCCACCTCACTGCTTTATATCATATATTCTGGTCCAAGTGTAGGGCCAGAAGAAGAAGCCTTTCTGCCACTTACGGCTGATTCATTTAAATTCATCTAACTTCACACTTGCATGAACACTTTGTGTCAATGTAGGGGTGTTTCTGCTGAAGAATTCTAAGCAAGGTCTATGCAGGCTTACCCTTAATAAAGTATAATTCAGCAGGTTATCTTCGAGATGGCTGACCTGACCTTTACATTGGTGGTCATATGTCTAAAAACTACAACTTCTCAGTGACTCTAAGTCAGTAGCCAGTGGTGAAAAAAGCACAGAAACAACGAGCTTGATGGAATGCTATGATAGGACAATACCAGCCTACAGGGAAAGGCTGAAAGTGAAAGAACAGTAAAAGTAAGCTGAAAGCCTTTCCACAAGCCTAATTAGGAGAAAGGGGAAAAAATAAATAAAAAATAATAATAAAAAAAGACAGATGGAGTTCAGTTGGCTAATTTTCTACCTGACTGCCTGGATGAAAAACAGAGATGTACTGACCTTGTCCATCTGTATTTCTTAGAAGTTCAAATAGTCAGTCTGCTCCGGTTAACCAAAAAGCCTAGGTTGAATAGTTACTAACTGAACCCTAATCACTCATAAAATGTTTCTTAGTATTACATAAAGGTCAGAAATGTTCCTTGCAGGTATGTTCTGCTATTCATCCTGAAAATATCACTTTCCAATATCAGATGGGTGAACAGCTTTAGCTAAAATAAGACCAGAATCTAAATTGTCACCAAAAGCTTACAGTAAACCTTTTTTTTTTTTGTTTGTTTTGTTTCTTTTTTAATTTCCCCCACAAATTTCAAAATAACTCATTGACCTGTTTTTCACTTTCACACTTCATTTCCTACTCCTGGCCAGGACCAAAGTACAAATATGAGCATCTTGAGATCAAAGGTGGTATTACCTCAAGTAAATTAAGACTTCAGCTCCTCTTAACTATGAATTTCTAATCTAACCAGAAAAGAGAATTACTGAAAATTTTATATTCACAGTTCAGGGTTGTTTTTTTAATTTATCACATTTTGATCAAAATTATTTACTCATTATCAATATTTTAAAACATTTTAAGTTCCTCCATCCTTTAAAAATACTGGTATTTAGTACTAATCTTAATAATCTCTCTTGTCCTAATAAAAACAATTTCTGAATTGCAATGGGGTTGACAGACTGATTTGATTAAAGTAACTGAAAATTAATATAGATGTATTGGGTGAATGGTGCACCTAACTTTCCACACAGGTTTCTCTGATATATTTCCATTTCTATTATACCAAACACTATTGCAGGGATCTGGAAATGTCCTTCTTTGATATATTGAGCAAGTTGCCAGAAGTGTTATTTTCTGCAGTTGCTATTTTATGAAGTAGAACTAAAAGATGGACACACAGCTTCCATTTCATATTGGACCCATCAATTTCCAGGTTTGTTTGGGTTTTTTAACAGACACCTGCAAGAAATTTTCCACTCCAAGTGGTTTCTTTCTAATGCCAAAGTAAAATATACAAGCCCTTGTTAAGTACTTGCAAAGAGTTTTCATGTCATTTGTCAAGAAATCAAACACCTATTGAGAGTTTGCTTTTGCTTCAGTTCATGCAAGTGATGTCCCCTTTAGTCCCAGGATCAGTGATTTATACAACAGGTTCCAAAGGGGTTTTTCTAAATTTCAGACTAGTTTGGGACTGGCAGCTGGAAGAATCAGGTCTTCATTACTGCTCATTCCCGAGCTCAGCAGGAGTGGAAGCTCCTGACTTATGAAGAGGAAAGGTACAGCAGATGTGTTATGACACCTCTGAGAGCCGCCACTTCATGTCTTCAGATGATGGAGCTTACATTATAAGGTTCATTTATGGTAGACATAAACCTGTGATACTGTCCTGTAGCAAATACCTACATCAGCAAAATTCTTAAACTCTGACGGGCTTTGAAAGTATAGGCTTTTCTTTTTATTTTTCTTAAATAAAAAAATAGGGACTTATTCTAATTTATTTCAGTCAAATAGAAAAAAAAAAATACAGACCTTGTACCATGAATATCAAGAGACACTCGACCTCAGTAAATCTCCCTGACTGTCAGTAAGGAAAAAGGAATATTCCTCATAATTTTTCTAGCTCTTTGAGTAGTGCTGGCAGTTTTAGTTTCCTCTGCACCTTTCAGTCATGCCAGGAAGGCTAATGGTATTGGGATCATTCTTTTTACCAGATGCTCCTCAAACTGCCATTATTTTTCTCAGTGCCCCGAATTGCCCGTGCTTGCATGCTGTGCCTTAAACTGTTACATGTTGCTTTGGCAATTCAGGTATTAACCATGTACCTATCACTCTTGCTTTAGAGATTTATTCCTCTGAGCTATTTACATCTTGGATTTATTAAAGGGTTGGGAACAGCCTGATTCCAGCTGCTACTGCTCACTTTCACAAGTTGTTTATTTTCTTCTGTGCTTTCCTGTTTAGGATTCTTGGCCATCTATCGTAGGGAAGGACAGGTCTATGTGTCCTGGCCACCCATGAAGATGTTCTTTGTTTTGCCCCTTGAATAGAACTGGCCTGCTATATGTACTGCCATACACATTTTATAGGCATTTGTTTCTGCTTCTCTCAGAGCAAACCCATGGGTTTTTTTATTTGATGCTCCCCAATCCCAATATATATTTTTTAACTTCTCTTAACTTCCAGCTGTCACCTTCTCTGTCTTTTTTATGTTGGCTTTTGCATAAGTAATTTTTTTTGTGGAATTTCAACAGTTCTGTGCATGTTCTGTGGCATTTCAAAAGGAGCTAATGTACCAAAATAGTAGAAATGTCACCTTTCTCCAAAAGTAAATGACTAATGCTGTCATTGCTGCTTTATTTGACATTTCTGGCATTCAGCTGGTTAAAATTACTGATAAAAAGCAGGGATTTGCATGGTCATGACCATGTTATACTTTACTGTGTCTTATTCTGTCTGCAGAAGTGATGAGGTTCACAGTGCCTAAACCTAGGAAATGGACTGCCGAGGAATGTAGCATTACCTATAATGTTGTGCTCCCAGCTGAGAAAATATAACTGCTCTGTGTTGAGAAGTGGGCAACCTACTGCGTATCTGAGACAGGCAGTGCCCTAACAGTAAATTCTTAGTAAATGCTTAGTGTGTGACCACATTTATAGATTCTCCCAATTTCTCATATATTGTAAACCAATATTTGCCTTGTCTATAAGGTAAGACTTCAAAAAAAACCAAAACCAAAACAACACCCCCCCCCCAAAAAAAAAAAAACCTCCAAAAAACAAACAAGGAGACTGGACAGAATATTTTTAAAGATTTAACACCTTTCTTTCTCCTTTCAGTTTTCCCCTTGATATTTTTAGATTTATTTCCTTTTGGTCTAGCTCTATTTGTGGCAAGCATGACTGATCTGTTTTGTTAAAGTCAGTAGGATTGTGCTCAGTATAGGCAGATGATTTAAATTTATGTCCTTCCTATCTTTTGTGAGACCATTTGGGAATTCTTAGTCCTGAATTGACTGTGGATCATCACAGCTTACTCTAATGTAGAAGGAAGGAAACTCTTAATCTGCATTGCCATTAACACTTATGATAGTGAACTGTGAGTTTTTTGACCATCTTTTCATATAGACTTGAAACTGGTTGATGGCCGGTTCTTGAAAACACTTTGAACTTAACTTGCCAACAAGGGTTGCTTTTTCCCCTTCTTTATTGGGAAATGTATATTTGAATTATTTGGAGTAGAAATTAACCTTTAACTTAAAAAAAACCCCTGTGACAAAAGGTTTATAAACGTTAAAACATCACCAGATTTAGTATGCAAATATTTTTTTAAATAATATTAGAAGATTCTTTTGGAGTTGCAAGAAAAGACCTCAGAAGTACTGCAGTAATGCTGATAACAGTGAGATTTTTAGTTCTGAAAAATGAGTCTTCTGCACTTGCGTTATCTTTTTGCTATCTCTCCAGGTTTCCCAATGGTTAAAGAACTTGCTGGCTGATTTCAATAACGTTGACAAAGAGACAAAGTTCATCTTTGAAAGTTCCTACAAGTAAAATATAATGGTAAGCAAGTCCTACATTGTTCCTCTGTGGGAAAAGTTGTTCTGTTTGGCCTTCTGGCTAAAACAGTGCTACCCTGATATGCGCATGTTCAGCTTGAAATGAAGTAAAATGTAAACTGCCTCTAGTCCAACCAGTAATGAGGGAATACAGAGTGCTGACAGACAGAGGAGACAGTTTTGAAGGAAGATGCTCTGAAAAGGGAGAATACCATTGCAAAATAATTTTTGAGATGCAAGATGTCTGTAAGAAAACAGACATCATTGGTCTTACTGCTCATTGAACAACTCAGTCCCTTCTTTTTTTTTTCAATTAGTGAAAACCATGTTTGCCTACGTCCAGTTATTTGTTTTGGATATAACTACTCAATGGACTTAGTAAGTACACTTCAATTGTCATAGACCAAACACTCTGAGAGCCCCATTAGATGCTCTGTAAAATCCACCTATTAAGTATAAAAAATGAACAATCAACACTGATCGAAAGGCACTGTGATCAAGTAAAAGTGACTTTAGCAACTCATGGAAAGATATCTTAATAACTATGTCTGTGACTGAGCCATGTGTATCTAGGGCGGTATGCAAAATAAGTGCAGTAGGAACTTAGAAGCTATGTGTGTGGCTTGGAACTGTACTAGAAGCCAATTCATAGGGATTATAGCTAAATGTACACACTGAAGCTTTTTAAAACATTATGTTCTCTTTCTTGGTGAACTGAGGATAAAACATTCAACTATGTAAAAAAGAAATTGAATAGTTGTCCAGCTCCCATGAAAATGAATGTGAATTGGTCATCCAAATTCCCCGAGCAACTTTGAAAACATCAAAGCCATTCCTAATTATAAAAAAAGTACAGTGATATCTACAAAGTATAACTCTTTGAGTTCTAATAGCACCTGGGGCTAAGTTGAGCAGAATTTGGTTAAGTATAGTACAAGTATGGGGGGGGTTTTTTATACATAAAATAGAAGGAATTATTATTTTTTTATTGAAATGTTAGAGGAGAAATAGTTTTGAAGTATATTGATGCTGTCATAAATTAGGGCCTGGAGCCAGGCAAGTAATGCACTATATATTAACATTTTCATCCTAGTTCAAACTACAAGAATCATCTGCATAGTAAAGAGAAAAAGGACTCCAGCCAAACTCTTTTCATTAAAACCCTGAGTCATGTTATCTGGCTTAATGTAGATTTCCTGTTGCTGTTTCTCACTGGTTTCACATACAGTTTTCCTTGAGTCATCTGCCAAACTGCTGAAAGCTCTGGAGTCAGTTTTACAGTAAATTCTAGTCAGAGCCATGTCAAGGATTGAACCTCTGGCACTTCCCTTGTTTTGCATTAATGGGGGAAAAGAAGTGGTTTAGTCTGTGAAAGGTACAAGATTTCACAGACTAATTTCATTAAAATCTGTATCAGACTGGAGGCACTTCTCCTTCAGTGTTTTCCTCTAGCTACTAAATGTAAATGCAGTAAAGGCTTCCTTCTTTTTTTCTTTCCCTTTTCTTCGTTTCAGCCTTCACTCTTCTCTCTCACAGGGGAGAGGCTGATGAAATGAAGGAAAAAAGAACTTGTCTTTTTTCTTACAGAGAAGTACTGGCATCTGGAGTTTTAGTTGATCTGGAACAAACAAGGAAACTAAAATTAGAGGTTAAACAAATCTTAAGAGATCTTTTAAGGTAAATGGAAAAGGAGTGTGAAATGGGGAAATATGGCAGTGAAAAATTAGAAATGAAAATAGAAAATGAAGAGTTGATGGAAGACAAGAAAAGACAGGAGACAATTTAAATGGGAGAGAATAAAGAGATACAAAGGAAATGCATAATTTGGAGGAAGAAGAGACAAAGAGGTTTAATGAATCATGTTATTTAATCAAAAAGTAGTTCCAAACATTCTTGGAAGCTGCTGGAGAATTCAGCATTTGTTTCATAGTGCTGCGTGGATCTGAGCTCTAGTGGGAATATCAGTTACTCAAGTGTCAGTGAGGGTTTAGACACATGACTAGGTAATAAATAACAGAAGGCATTATAATAGTTCTGAACTGGTTTTGGCAATCATCATTCTGGGAGGAACAAGTAAAGGATTTAAAAAATTTAATTTCCACTTCTGCTTGGAAAACTCTTCTACATGGTCCTCCTCCCCCTGAAAATCACAAATCAGATTTGCAGCAAATATGGAAAATATATTGAGTGTTATCAAAAGAAAAAAATTAAAAAGTGGGTCAAAGTAGAAGTCAGGTGTAATGAGGAAAATGGATTATGCCAAATAATGGAAGGAAATTTTTGAAAATAAGTCAAATACATTTGTAATGAGAAAAATGAAAAATGAGAAAAATTTGGTGTTTTATTTTACCACACATTACATATGAAAGTGGATGGAACCATCAAAACATAGTATTTTGAAGAACTAAATCAAAAAAGATCTTGGAGAAATTTTATAAACAGCTACTCAGCATTGCTGGAAACTTAGAAAAGTCTTTAAAACCATAAATAGTTGAAGGAAGGAACCATGCACAAGATAGAGAATAGCACAGCTATAACAGCAGAAATGAGGAAACAGCGTAAGTTCATTTTGGTTTATTGCATGTAAGATTTGGTGCCAACTAGTTACACTAAAATGCAGAATGTTTAAATGCAGTATATAAACTTTTATCAGAATTGTTAAGTAAAATTAAAATTGGGTCATGTGATCTTACTCTGGTGTCTTTAAAAGTAGGTTTTTAGGTTTCTTCTTATGCAGAGTGGTCTGCTAAGTTTTGAGAATTCAGAGATGCTGAAAACAAAGTACAACTCAGAAACAAAGCAGAACAAAGTACAACTCAGAAACAAAGCAGGAAAGATTGACTAACTGATTTTTGTTTTCCATTTAGGAGCCAGCAAAAAAGCAAACTAAAGCTTCCTGGATTTAACCAACTTTGGATTATCTTCTTTTTTATCTACTTTTTCCTCACAGTACATGAAAAACAATGTAACTGCACATAAAACAGTTGTTATCCATCCAGAAGAGTACACAAAATGAAAAAAATTAAAGACATTTCTAGCAGCATTCAGATTTTAGTTAAACTGATAACAATAACTATTCTAGCTTTGTTTTGCTTGCGGAGTAAGAGCACAATACTAAGAACATGATTCCGTAAGTGGCAGCACCATGCCACAGAAGCTGCAGGAGGTTATGGGCAAAAAGCTTTCAGTGGCCTTCTACAAGGTCTAAAGTACCAGAAACAGAGTGCTTGCACTGAAGGGAGGAGTAAATACCACATTAATTATTTTCTCTATAAATACAAAAAAGTATTCAGAGGCAGATCAACCAAAGGTTAAAAATGAGTCTCAGTTTCTTGAATTTCTCATGGCTATTTCTGTTTTGACCAGATGGATTTTGCCTTTCACCGTTAGTGTTAAAAATCTCCCTTATACATGCATATTCTAATTTTTCCCAGCCTTTTAAGAAAAAGTCATATTAAGAAATACCTGAAAATGCTAGCTGAGACGCAAGAGAGCAATTTAGCTGGAGGGAAATAAATTCAAAGAGGGTGTCTGGAGCACCAGAAAGTTATTCTAACTTTCACCCTGAATATTTCAAAGCTTTCAACGTTATCTACTGTGGCAACAACATTTGTGATGGCTTTTACAGTTTTGACCTCACTTTGCTTTTTCTGTAGCTTTTCTAGGTTGAGGGTAATGATGAGGGTATTTTGGCTTCCTTGCGATATATTCCTAGGTCCCTCTTGGAAACAGTTTTCCATGTATCCAATGTGTAAAATTTCATCCGACAAAAAGAATTCTGTGCAATTATTGCAGAAAACATTGCAAGTATAACTCACTGCTTGTGCCTCCTGCTCCCGCTTGCCTAGCCACATTACACCACTGCCTATTGCCGCTCCAGCCAAAGCCAGAAGAAGAACCTAAAGGAACATTATTTGGGGCCTAATTAACAAAGCTGTGATACCTGAGATTGAATCAGTGGGATTTCAAACTCTGTGGTAATCAGACCATAGACCATGCACTAGCAGTGGAATTATCCCTTAATATCATTTTAGAAAAGTCGAATAAATAGCTCAAAAAAAAGGTCATTACACAAAGAAATGATGCAACCCAAAACAAATTCACAAGTGGAAAAACCCCCCTCCATATTACCATAGCAGCATGAAATGACTTCTGTAGATTAGGAAACGCTCAGGTAAGGATTGAATGTGGTATATAAACAAGTAACAGAAAGTGCCACTTTCATAATATTGGCTTGATCCCCATTGCAACTAGGATGAAAATTTCAGTCCTGACCTCTGACTTTCATTACTTTTGAGGGTTTGTCTCAGGTTATTAACATCATTTTATTGCAGTACTACTATGTAAATTATTTAAAAAAAAAAAAAAAAGTGGAATACGCCAGATAGATGTAATTATTCTTCCATATTCACAATAAAGCACAATTGAACATATGGCAGACATGGTTAACTGTACTTTATGCTAATCTCTGCATCCTATTTAGCTCACCTAATTAACTATACATGGTATACTAGACACTGCCTTGCAGCAGAAAATCAGGGAGGAATCCTCTGGATGAAGCATTAAATGCCTAAGAGAAGAGGAAAATCAATATCATACTTTATTATGACTTCCCTTCCTCCCAACTGTCTGTTTCTTTATTTTTAAACATCTATTCTTTCTTCAGTAGCCAAGACATAGAAACTTTGGACTGGATCTGGCCTTTTTTGTCAGTAGAATACTGTCGACTTCTCTAATAATCCTACTATTATAGAATGCTCAGGAAAAACAAATGTTGAAGTGTTCAAACATTATCACCAGAAACCCATCCAGTAAGGGAACCACAGTCAATTCCAATTGACCTATACATGTAATCAGACCACATACCTGATTCTTTTTAAAAGGTAAAAACCTGTTTTTGAATTATGCTCAAACCTTAACTTGTAAATTCTAGGTTTATTATAGAAAATCATCAAATTCAAAATATATGTTCATTGAAAAATATAATTGCTGTTTTCTTAGCTGTCATAGATTATTGAGAAGCAAAAAAATTGCCCAAAGGATATATTTCCTTTGTTTGGACTTAAAGAAAGATCAAATAAAAAGCATTTTTTCATAGTCTAAAAATTCTTTGTATGGTTACCAAGATACAAATAGCAAATAGTACTCAACTGTCCTTAATATGCACAGCACAATCTGTTGCACGGAACATGGCAAACTCCATGGATAACTACATATCTGCTGACCACTTGGTCCAATGGTGGACCGAGCTGGGGAAAAGGTGTCCTGGCTAACAGAGGCAGGTGGTAAAGTGGCTTCAAAACCAGGGGAGCCCGAGGCAGTGTGGCCCGTTCCCATGTGCACAAGCTGATCTTAGCTCGGGCTGCCCCGTGACTTGGGTTCTGCAGTATGATTAGGAAAAGAAGCTCTGTCCATGGCAGCATCCTTCAGGAGATGTTGGTTTAAATAGCTGACAGCCAGATCAGAGCCCATCCTGAATGCATTTCTGGTCTCATCAAGCTTTTGTTACTGTTCGCATTAATTTTATTTTCTTAAGGCTCCAAACTTAGCCTTGATCTAGCGATTGCTGCAGTAACACAATTTTTGATGTAGCAAGGATATCCTCAGCCAGAGAGAGCAATCACAGACCTCTGTCTACATGATAGAATATATATACAGAGTTGTTTGTTGAAGCTGTATCATCTTCCAGTATAACAAACAACCGCACCCCTTCGGGCAATCTTGACAAGTCGATGATCAATATACCCATGCAATTAAAAGAGCAAGTATTGCTTTTACCATTTCCTCCAGCCAAACTCAGTTGCTTCAGTCTTGTCTGGGCAATGACTCTCCATCTTGTACTAAAACACACACCAGTCTTGGACCCTTTGGCCAATTTGCCAACACTATTTCCTTTAGAAACTTTAGGAAAAATACCAAGCATTCTAGAAACCTGGTGTGCAAAACGTTGTCAAAATAAGGACGTTTTGTTCTTCACTGGTTTGGGGGTTGAGGTTTGGTTTTGGTTTGGTTTTGGTTTGGTTTTTTTCTATTGGTAGTGCTTACTATTCAGATAAATCTGATTTCTGCCGTGGAGTTCTAGAACAGTCTTCACAACAACATGGTTGGATACAGAAATCCTTCGACAAACATAGATTTGTATGCTTGTTGTATAATAATAACCTCACAGAAACCTCACGTTACCAAGATACATTATTGTTTGATTTAACAAACAGATTTTCTTTCCTTTGTTGTCTATGTGCTGAATACACTTGCTCCTTCATGCACTATATGCTGCTGCTGTAGAGGGTTATGACTTAATTAAATGTCTCTTCCTTTTTTCTTAAGGTTTTATTTCAGGACCTTTGAAAAAAAAAGGCAGTCAACTGCTTGCCTCTGATCCACTTTTATCCCTCTCATTTACAATCTGAGAAAAAATGAGCACACTGTATACCTCCTAGTGAGTGGCTGACAACTAAAGACGAGCAAAAACTAATACTTTGTTATTATCTAGCCTAGAGAAAAGTTTACAGTATAACCAGCTATTGACCTTTCCAAGTAAACATATTTAAGAATTCAGTGGTTGTGGGGAGCTTAGACAAGCCACAGCATGAACCCTTCAGAAAATGTCCAGATGCTTGTACTTGAAGTTTAAGTGTATCACCAAAACAATTTTTCTTTTTTACAATTTGTCTAACATTTCAGACAAACGCAACGGAACTGAGGCTCTATTTTTCACATTATATATATTATAAACTACGTGTACAGTCTGAACATTTCTCAGATGGCACAAGAGCACACTTTAATCAGTACCCTTCACTCCCTAAACTTGCAGAAATGCTGCTGCAGTGCTATCTGAAAGCATACACTGCTGAGGAAATTATGATCACTTTGAAGTATAACAGCAATAGACCTCATCTAGTCTCCTTCCTTCCTTTCTCTTTCTTTTTTCTTTCTCTGTCTTTTTTGCTTTCTTTCTCTTCCTCTATCTTCTTTTTAGTTTCCTTTTTTATTTTTTTAAATTGTTTTTTTTGTCATCTACTTTTCTGTTTCTCTTTAACTCCCTTTCCCTCTTTTCTTGCCTTTTTTTTTTTTTTCTTTTGTAAAGGAAACAGTACTTTCAAACTGACTCGTGACAATTATGTTTCCATTTAATTGACTATGGCCA
>KL273132.1:8651-20860 GCA_000699545.1 Podiceps cristatus | reverse complement strand
CCCAGACCTTTCTATGATTCTATTATCTTGAGCCAGGCAGCGGATTTAGGCAGCCTGTGTGGCTCTGCATAGCCCACCCATGGTCTCATCCCAGCCCAGTGCAGGGGGATGCTCTGCGGGGGCTGCATGGCACAGCACCTCTGCAGCGGTGCCTGGCTGTGGGCAGTCTGGCAGTCTGCTTCACTGGCAGCACCAAGATTAAGGCCATCTCCAGCTGATGCCAAGATGAGGAGGAGGCTGAAGTGGCATAAATGCAACTTACAGTCTTCTCCATGGACATCTGAACCCAGGCAGGGCTTGGCTGAGCTTCAGCAGCCTACGGATACAGCAGTCGACGGCACTGAGGGGCTTTCAGAGGCCCAGACATCTGCACTTCCCTCATATTTTTGGTCCTGCTTGGTCTGTGTCCGTACAGGGACACAAAAGGGCAGCAACGTTTAAGGCAGGATTCACAGCTGCACATGCAAAAAAAAAAAAAAAAAGGAAAAAAAAAAAAAAAAAAAAAAAAAAAAAAGGGAAAAGATCAACAGAGTGCAGTGGGTCTGAAGTGCCTTTCATAAAACTGGGCTGAACAAAATGCTTGAGCACACGCTACTGGGAGCAGCCCTGGTGAGGATGGAACAGACCAGTGCATCAGCTGAGCCCCTCTGTACCTTCCAAGCACCACCTCTCACGCTTCATATTCCCCACAGAGCTGAGCTAGGAAGTACACAAGCTCTCTCGTACAGTTCCACCTGTAATACTTTTTGCTGCCATCCCTGTGAAACCAGCAACTGAATTATTAATATTTAAAGTGATCCCTCTTCTTAAGTAGTGGCAAAACAGCATTATAAAGCAGATTTATTCTTATTCGAGTGATGCTGATGCAATACTACAAGCTTCCTTCATCTTAAGCTCTGAGATCAATGCCCGGGGAGTCCTGGACAAGTGGGCTGCTCCAGTTAGTGGCAGCGTGAAGGATGCCAGGGAGCCTGTGCCCTTACAAGGTGAATGCATCACTCTACACGTACAGAAGTTTTTAACTGCTGGCCTGCATGTGCTAGAGAGTCACGGACACTCCTGGTAAAAAGCCTGAAAAGGCCAGGAAGTGTTTTAATGTAATTATTCTCTAAAAAAAAAAAAAAAAAAAGCACACAGAAGAAAGTAGGCTGCTTGCTTCCATTCTCTCCTTCCATCTCTACTCAGCTCCTTTCCTTGGCTGGAAAGAAGTTTAACAACCCCCTGTCTTAACTGGGGGAGGTTGAACAGCAGCTTGAGGCAGATGAAAGCAACTGAAATGCTACTAGAGCTTCAGCAATTCTCCGTTCTTATATTTTTTTACGTTCTTTCTCCTTTGCCACTGTCCTTTATTAAAAGCCTGTATTGATTTTTGTTATCTGTCCCTCTGCCTGCTCTCCCTGCAGTCACTCAGATGCTTACAGGAATTTAAATAGACTTTTGGAAATGGAGTGCTCAGTTCTGAGAGTCATTTAAGAGGTCACTGTCAAGACATTTCCTCCATTTATATTTTAAAAGCTTGCCATCTTAAAATATGAAGATATTTTCTTTTGAGGGCATTGATTTTTAGCCAAGCATAGGTCAGATTCAGATTTCACTTATTACCTGGGCTATAACTAAACTAATATTTTTCCTGCATCAAAGAACTGCTACCAATATAAACATTCCTCATATCATAATAAACTCAGGTCTTCTGCAGAAAACACTAAAAATAGGAAAAAATTGTTGTGGCATTAACTTGCTGTTTTATGTAGTTACGGGAATTGGTGCTGGTGTCTTTTTTTTTGATTATTCCTTTGATACCAAGATGCATGGGGAGAAAGGAAAAATCATCAGCAAAGTCAACCTTTCGTTTCCTGCAGTTATGTAAACAAATCCACCTTTTTCTGTGAATATTTGTTATAAAATTGTACCATGTAGCAAATCCCAACTGCATACTACCTTCTTGTTCTTCACTGTAGAGTACGAAATTTGCATTCGAGGGGAAAAAAAAAATCAAGTATTATCTTTGACACAGCCATGTTGAATTATACATATTTCTCCTTTCTCATTTGTTTTTGCTTTGTCACCAGGGTAATCTTGCCCACAAAGAATGATTCCTGACCAAGAGAAGCATATGGTAATGAGATAAGAGCCATCAATGGCTGCAGCAGAGTAGAAGGAAATTTAGAAGGAGATAACTAGATGAATAGGTTTTACACAACTGAATGATGTGTGAAGGAAATGAAATTGGACTACAAAGCTTGCAGTATGTGACCCCATTATTCAAGTTTATCTACAACATACAAGACCAATTCCCCTCTCCTCCATACTCATCATACATTTCCACAGCATCCTATTTATTTCCTCAGTGATCCAGTTGCTGCTGCACGTCTCAGCTCTCCTGTTGGGTCCTAAAAGCCCCACAAAATAATTGTGGCATAATTTCTTCTCTCTCCTCTCCTCCTTTTCCTTTCTGAATCTTTTTGCCCCACCATTTCCACAGTGAATTCACCAACCCAGCCTAACAGCATGTAAAAGAGGTTTTAATATTCTGGTCGTGGAAGTTTCTTCCCTTGTCCTGTGCTCCAAGAGCACTGTGCTGCTGTGGGGTGGGAAGCAATGTCAGGTGCTGCTGACATGATTTGGAAGTATTTAACCCTTTTACTGATGCCATTTGTACAACAATAGTGTCCCAAGAGAGGGAGACAAGGGCTTGTGCATGCTGCAGAGCTGACCCGTGCCCACACCGTGATGCCGGACACCTTCCGCGGGCTCTGCTCAGCTGCCCAGTACCGCTACGCTCCTGGGCACAGGGTGGCACGGGGCACACGGGCACAGCCACTGCAGTCCCTCAGGCACTGGCGAGGCTGGAGGTCCCCAGCACTCCCCCTCCATTCTTGGTTCAACATAGGAACTGCCAGGCTTCCTCCCAAAGAAGACAGAGCAGCCGACTTGCAGGGGTCTCCCATGCCCATGTCTCTCAAGATGGGAAAAAAGAGAGGAAATTATTTTCTTAGGGAAACCCTAAGCTACATCCCCTGCCAGCCTTATGCTGGGAATGTCTCTTCCACCCACCCAGCTGGGTGATTTCTTCCTTTTGGAGTGCGGGGGAGGCAGCATTCAAAGTAATTTAAATATCTCATTAAGGTAGCAATGGGTTTGTACACTGGTCCTACTCTCCTCTCAGCAAAGAGACGAAAGATAACACAAGTATCATAAGCATAGTCTTAAGCAAAGCATAAGACAATGGGCTTTGGAGCTGGCCTGTATTTTTCTTTGTGACTCAAAAGACCTAGACAACAAACTAAATGTAAACACTCCAAGCCCACCGATAGTGGGCCGTCAATCAGGCTCAGGAAAATTAAGGGCTCTCCTTGCAGATTGCTGACTTGGAATAGCTACCAGAGAAAAAGCTGGTAACAAATTGGGTTTGTGGTGTTTGTGCTCTGGTCATCAGGCCTGTTGATTAAGAAGCTATTATTAGTTACACGCAGTCACCTCTCCAAAAACACAAAATCCTTCAAAAGCAGCTGCTCTACTGAGGTGGTAAAATACCATGTACACGTATGTCAAAGGGTGGCTCCTCCAGGCAGAAACATGCCCTGGGCAGAAAAACCTCATTTTTGCTGTAAACATGCAGCTACAGCAAATGTCTGTGCCTTTAAACCAGCAATTACCCCCTCTGCCCCCTCCATCCCCAAAAGAAATGAACTTAAAGTGTTCAATGCTCAAAATCATGCAGGAATTGTCCCAAAGAACTCGTGTTGATTTGTAATTTTCAAGCATGAAATGCTTTCCTCAGACAGAAACAGAAAGCAAAAGAGAATCTAACCTAATACGGCTGTAAAGAAACCCAGGGGTATTTTGGATGAAGCTACAATTTTTGTCTTGGCCAAGAATCACAAACATTAATTATATGGCAAGTAGTTGTGGCTCCATTCAGTTGTCTGTCCTAGGAAAATAAATCCTTAACTAACGGCTCATAGTCAAGTCAGTAGAAGAAACTGAGCGAGACAAAGGGAAGGAGAACCACAACAATTTTATCTTGCGCTGGTCAGCAGCTTAGTTTGCTGTGGGATGCTTCAAAGAGCCACTGAATGTCCCTCTCTACATTCCCTCCCCGATGGATTTATTTAAGGGTTTTGTTGCTTTTATGCTTGCTACTAAATTTTAAGGCACAAAGAGCACCATTAGGATGCTAACATTTGAGCACAAATAAGGTGGTGGGGTTTTTTTTAAGGACTTCACTTAGACATTGAGTGGGGGATGCTTTCATACAAATATCACTCCTGCATATAGAGAACTTGTTGACATCTCCTTGCTGCTGCATTTTGGCACTGAAGCACTGTCATCGCAGAGAACATCTTTGAAGCTATCCTTTTAAAGGGAACTGACTGGGAAGACTAGATAAAATCTGTTCTGCAGAGAAATCAACACGATTATTGTAGCTCTTGCTTTTATAGAGCCCAATTATTTTCCTTCTGAGTCTAGTCCTTTTGAACTTTAGTGCAGCAACAGGCCTTCATGCCTCAGTTTGAAGTAACCACAAAGATAATCTTTAAAATCACTTCTCTGCAGCTGAGCGACACTAAATTCCCTTCTACTGGCTAGAACAACCTTAGTCTAAATGCCGTGAAATTAAGGCTGATTTAGTATCTCCACAGTGGTATTTTACAACCAGCATATTCTTTTCTCAAGCACCCAAGAACAACAACAAAAAACCATACCATGACAAAAGCATAGTTAAGGCAAAATACAAATTTTACAGAATTTCACATATATGTTCATTTCCATATGTTAGGAAGGAAAAGTCAAGCAGACATGGAGATGAGGGATGTTTAGGACAGTAAGATTCAAGAGAACTGGGTTGCCTCCAGGTCTGATACTGGCTTTCTGGTTAAAATGGTCTCATACCATTGAGCATCATTTTCCCATCTGTGAAAAGGAGACAATACTAATTCCTTTGCTTGTGCCAGCTCCAAAGAGTTTATAACCTTTATTGGGAAAACAGTCTCTTACACTATGTTCAATGCCAAGAACCAGGGGGTCTTCCAAGACTGGGAACCCACAGACACTAAGTTAATATAAATAAGAGATTATCATTGCAATGACTAACTTGCTATTAATTCAGCTGAAAGATTACTCAGGCTAGTATAAAACAACTATTCTGTTGGCTGTTCTGAAGTATTATGTGGTTTTTAGATGTTAATGGTAACAATTGTCCTAGTCCAAAGTATTCTTGAGTGACACAAGTGTTCTTCAGTTCAATTCTTATTAAGCAGTTGAAAGTGAGTTGAGCAAACCTTTTCATTTCTTCATTTATTTTTGAGAGATGTTTGCCCGGAGTTAACTCCAAATTAAGCCAACAAAGGGTTTACAAGTGAAAAGATACCACCAAGTGTTGATATCTTCTAATACACGATGTCTTCCAGAAATAGCTTGGAGCTTCATTTCCACCTTTTAGACATAGCTGAACGAGCCAGCGGGGATTTTAGCCAAAACCAGGGTGGGTCAGAGGCTGATGGAAAATTACAGATCACTTAAAAGAAGACACAGACAACATGCAAAATCTTCAGATGCCTTAGAAACATAAATGCTCTCATGACCACTGCAGAGCTAGCACTGAAAAGCAGTTTCCTTGAGCAACAACAAACCCCACCCATTTACTCCTGTGAAGAAATGTAATCATTTTTGAACTGCAGCAATGTATAAAGTCAAAAAATGAGAAAACTATGTATTTTTTTTTGCAGTATTGAAACTAAAAACATTCAGAACTCTTTTAAGAGGGATGACTTCCTCATGGTTTTGGTCAGTTCCAGTGATGACTGAGGAGGGGGATTTTCTGTGCCCCTTCTTTGCTCTCCAGCGCAAAGCCATACAGGCAGATGATACCCCCGGAGATGTGCACGTTTATAATTTTGGATCCATTTGTCATCTTCCTGCTAGGCCATTTACTCGGCGCCTGCGCACGTTTCAGCAAGCAGCGGTGTGCACAGCGGCTGACTGCTGTCAGCAGAGCAGAGGGGATGGGAGGGCCAGGCTGGGGCTTTGGGGACATTCCCAGCAGGTGGCTTCTGAGAGGACTCTGGTGACTTTTTTTCTGCTAAAGAAGACGGGTTCACAGGATGGGTTGGAGTGCCAGCCTACGATCACCCATGCTCTCTAAGAGAAAATGAAGGGGTTGTCCTCATCAGTCGGCTTTTGTGAATACTCTGCTGATACTGCATTTGCTGCCAGGGTCACTTTTATGAAGAAGTTGGGACAGAAGCAACCGCAGCTCAAACACTCCCTGCTGCACATTTTTAGCTGTGGATAAGCCTGACAGAAATGTTTCTCCATGTGCTCAGTGAGGGAAAGGTCCCAGGGGAAGGGGGGCTGCGGAGGTGGGACCCAGCCTGCCCAGCTGCTGGCATGGCCAGCCACGGCACCCGCATCAGGGCATCCTTAGGCATGGGCACAGGGAGCAAGGAAGAAACCAGCCCGGTTTTCTGGTAGAAATCTGCCTGTGTTTCATCAGAAATTATGTTTCCTGGAAGATATTTTTATTTCCACAAACTGTTACTCTCCAATCTGAAAAAAACCCAACCAACCAACCAACCAAAAAACAAACCCAAAGCAAAAAAACCCCACCAAACAAACTCCTTCTCAGAGCCTTTTGTGTAGTTTTAATATCTCTGAATGGCATCTGAAATGCAGGGCTTTTAGTTCTGGTAAGCAGATATTGTTTTGGCTAGCTCAGGAGACTGTTCTGTAACTTCATCTTCTCTACTGAACTAGATGTTCCCTGAGTGGGAGGAACTGATATCTGAATTTCAAAGCAGTTAATAGTCTTACTTGCACTTTTGCAATATTTGGAAAATTGTAATTAACCAGCTTAGCTAATTTACGTTTTTAATATTTAAATGTTGCTTGTTACACAGAAGCTGATTGCTGTAGTAGCTTCATTCTGAAAGCTCATTAGAACTGCTAAAAGGTTTAAATACACACAGCTGAAGAAATACATGCATTTTTATAAGGCAGGTATTATGGCAATACTTTGAATTTCATTGGCCTGAACAAATACGCCAGCTTTCTGCAGGATTTTTTAATCAAGCTCATTTGCATTTGGAAAGGTACATTGCTATTTTTCTGAGCTAAATACTTAAATGACATTAGCTAGCAGGATTTTTAGGTTTATGGTTTTTTGCTGTCATTAACCTTCTATTATGACAGAGCTGAGGAAAATCGGACAGGGACCCTTTTGTGCTGTGTGTGATTCATACAGGATGTAGATAACACGTGGACAGGAGGAACGAGACTGGCATCTGGAATTTTCTTTTAAAATGTACCAATATTATTTAAGTACTTTATCTCTTTACTTAAGGATGTATGCTTCTTTTCCTAAGCTGGGATGAAAGGAATTCCTGTGGGACAAGAAGACCAAGTATTACCTGCTTATTGGAGAAGGCAATGCAGATGAAAGGGTAAGAAGCGGCAACCAGAGAGGAAGGATGTGGCAGGGAGATGCTGCTTGTGCTGGGTGGTGTGGCGTGACCTGACCAGGGGCACAAGGACAAGGCAGAGTTCTGGGGCAAAACAGCCTCTTGCTATTTTCAGTCTTGTATTCCAGCCCCGACCCAGCCAAACCAGGGGGTCGGAGCACCCTGGCAGTAGGGCTGTTTCGCTTTTTAAACTCTTTTTACCAGCATGTGTGATAAAGCTGTTAGCTACTGTGGTAATACAGTATGCATTTTCCTTCTATTTTTCGCATCCCTCTGCCATGTTTTCCCCTTTTGTGGTTATTCTTCCGGCTCTAGTAGCTCCCTTTTCCTGAAATGTAACTGATTCCTGTCCATAAATATCACACAAATGTGCAGAGTGCCAGATTATGATTAGAAAACCATCAGTGGTCACATCTGAATGTGTAAATACCCCTTTGTTGTTCGGGCTTTTCTGTCTGCTCAGCTATTTGGGAAAAGCACCCCAGAAGCCAAAAGCTATATATATATGTATATGTATACACACACATATATATATACACATGCCGAATCCTCCAGTCAGCAGATCTTAGAAATGAACTGGCATTACCCCGCCAGCATTAACCGTGACGTGCTTAGTTCAGCATGCCAGAGCACAAGGAAAGCCTTGCTCTCCTGGGCTCCTCACCCCTCTCCTCCTTTCCCTGGCACTGCCAAACTCCTGCTGCTTCCCCCTCGTCCCTTCCCACCTCTCCCCAAACCTGACTTCACCCTTTGCCTCTTGCTCTCTTCCCCTCACACCTGGAATTTCTCTGGAGGTCCCGGTGCAGAGCCCAAGCTAATCCCTCCCTTTGCCTCTTGCTCTCTTCCCCTCACACCCGGAATTTCTCTGGAGGTCCTGGTGCAGAGCCCAAGCTAATCCCCGCAGCGAGAGTGGGACGCACTCTGCTAGCTGCACAGTGCGGGACTTGCAGATGCTGGTCTTAGCATCCTTCAAGTGATACAACATAGGACTGAAAGACAGAGCTCTGCTCTTTACTGCATCTCTCAGACCCATGTCAAGCTGAAACAAAGGGATGGGAGATGCCCTGCAGGTACTGTGTCCTTCTGCCCCTTTCCTGCCTTTTTGTCTGGTGTTAAAGTTCTGATCTTAATCTGATCTTTTATGAGAGTAGTAAACTTCATCGACTGAAACCATCAGCTTCATTTTCAGAAGAAAATCCCAGAGCAATAGTAGAGGTTACTGCAAGCTCTAAATGCAACAGAGATCCAAAAATGATGGTTCCTCTTTTCAGTTCCCAAGAGAGGCAGCCAGCTGTATCAGAGTCCTGTCAAACAGCACCTTTAAGAGAAGGCAAAGGCAATTATTTTTTCCTTTCTCCTAATTTGCCGTGAGAACTAAGTACCTGCTGAGAGCAGGAGGAACTTGGGAGGAAGCATCCAGCGCAGAAGCTCTGGTCAGGGGAGAACAGTGATACTGCATGAGACAGAGCCATAGACCCTCGAAACTTCTCACATGATGGCCCATAAACCAGAGGTGGGAAATCCCAAACAGGCTGGAAAGAGCCAGGGGGCAGGCCAGCCTGTTGACAGTCTCAGGAGAGCTGTACTGAAAAGAAAACAGATTTGCAGAAGGTCTTCAAGGACTCCTGTACTGTACTCGCTCATGAGGGGATCTAGATGAGATCACTGTTGGCCTGAGCCATGTCCACCCTAGCTACGTCCACACTGATGTGTCTTACTGGAAGGGGCCTTGAAAACACAGTGCTGGAAGGCAAGAGATCAGGGGGAACGGAGGTGGGAGAAACAGGATCCACACCTTTTTGCAGTCAAGTGCTCTGTCCTGGATGGTTCAGTTGGAAGCCTGGCTTTCCTCAGCTCAATGTGAAAGAGAGAGCCCACCAGCAGATCCCCAGTTGACAACACCCAGGAGGAATTTAAGCTAGAGCTAGAAAGCAGTCAACCTCTCTTACCTTCCAGTCCCTCAACAAGAAGGACAGACTCCACCAGGGTTAAGCATCTATAGCACACTGCTGCTGCTCGGCTTCCACACCTGGGAGTCTCCAGTTTCACTACTCCTTTGGATGAGGAGGAAACAAAAGCTTGCAGTCCTGATAGTGCAGCTAAAGGGCCCTTTTCTCAGGCTCCTCACACTTTCTGATTTCCTCTCCCTAAACTGGGAAGAGAAGAAAAAGACAGCTCTCCCTTCCCTGCAAAACACAGGGGCTTGACACTGCCTTGCTGCTCATACCCTGGTTAGCTGGGTCAAGCCAGGCCAGCCACAGGTACAGACGCTGCATCTAGCTCCAGCTGGCAGCTGTGCTTGTGGTAGGTGGGTGGGCTGTGACCCCCAGGTCCCCAGCTCTGCAAGACCATTGCAGAAAGCTTGTTTTGGACCAGGACCTGTCTGACAAGGCATCCAAAGAGAAAGGGAGTTCCCATTCATTTACCTAAATTGCTTGTCACAGCCACTGCAACGCTGCTGCCGGGCTTCGGCAAGCCGTCTGTCACCCACATGGATCGTAAAGCTGAAATGAGGTCAGGAGAAAGTAGATGAGGTGAGTTTTCTCTTTCCCGGCTGGCTCCCGAGGGCACCGTTCAGCATGGGAGAGGAATGCCCAGCTCCTGCCCACCGACCGCGGCACTGCAAGCAATCCTGCACGTGTGCACGGAAAGGAGGCACGCTTTCCTTCTCACAGGGCTCAAGTAGCAGGTAACAACTGCTTAAACCAATTGCACTTACTCGCAGTCCCAGTGATCCCCTTCCTCCTCTCCTGCTCTGGTGTGAAGAAGATCAAGTTACTCATCAGGGGCTCTCAGTACTTCCCGCACCGAAACCTTCTTTCCCACCGAAGACTTCTCACATCTAGCCAGAGACATGCTGATACCTTCTTCTCGTCAAATTTGGGGGGAACCAGGCAGGAGGTGAAGCCTCTTGGTGGACTGCTTGGGTCAGAGTCGTTCTACTGCAATGGAAATAGGTACCAGAGAGGTACAAATCTTCATAAAATAATAAAAAAAACCAAACCAAACCAAAACACTGCAAAAAGTACTGTTGAAAAACCCTGAGCTGCCAACAGCCAACCTCATACTCTCTGATAGCTGAAAAGATCTAAGGAGAAAGCCTTGGTTCTGCTGAAAGAGAGGATTTCCATTGATCTCAAAGGCACCAGGTTTTCAATAAAAGTTGGAGTTTTTGATGCTTACTTACCTAAATTCAGTTTCTAAATATTCTGGAGGCACTCACAGCAGTACAAGCCAAACATGAGGAAATCTATCTCTGCCCCCAGTTTGTGAGAAAGCATTACAGGAAAAGGAGCCTTCACGTTAAGTAATGGAAAAAGTATAATAAAAAGGGGGATTTTCACCAAAAGCTGCATGGTAGTATGACTACAGCTTAAAGTATGTGAAAATACCAGAATGCAGTAATCAAACCCACGGAGGTCTGGGGGGAATTCTCTTTCAGAGTCTCAGTAACTGAATAAAGAAAAGAATTTAAAAACAGTATTCACTGCATCTGCTCTCTGTCACATGCCCTCCACAAACAGCCTTTTACTAAATTACAGGCACAGTTAATCTATTAAGCATAACAAGAAAGAAACAGTAATAGCATCATATTTTCCCTTCTAGGATACTAATTGCCTGTCATTTTTTTCTCATTACAAAGGTCATTTTCTTGTATGACTTGATGCATTTGGGAAGGGCAGGGGGAGAATCCCAAGCCAGAGGCAAGCAAAATGCTCTGCTTTGAGTTTTGCAGAGGTACTGACATCTTTTACGGGGGGAGAGGGGGGGAGAGGAGGGGAGAGAAGGGGAGAGAGAGAGTTTCTGGAGAACGTCACCGCTCACATGCAATCTGGTGCAGCTTGGCAAGCTGTGAACGCGGTGCCCACGCTTCTTCTGTGCAAATGGTGTTAATTCCTGTGGACATCCCTCACCATTAAAAGTGTGGCAGCTGATAAGCAGCAACGTTTGTATGAGATAACTCCCAGCAATGCTTTCAAAATAAACTCTAGAAACCTGGACCGGCACCAAGAGCAGAGCGATTCTGTGCTTGGAGGTAGAAAGGAAAAGGGCTAACCCTACAGAAGTAATTACTTGCATGGCTGTTGAATTGCAGCATTCACTGATTTTATTGCTTTTGTGTTTCTTTTCACAAATAGCCTACGGGTTATACATCTGAAACTACCGTCCTGCCAAAAGAAGCAGGGGGAATAGCAGGAGCAGGTAGTGTCCTGCTCAGCTACCTGCCAGCAACAGGGGTGGTGGCATTTGTTTCTGCTGCTTTAATCTTTATCATCACCATTGCTGAATTAGGTTTGGTTAGGAGAGCGGTATGGCAGGGAAAAAAAAGAGAAAAGGAGAAAGGCGGGGAAAATGAAGGTAGGAAGGGGCAGGTAGGAGCGATGCTGAGGTGAAAGGAAGGGAGGGAGAGGCTGGGAGGCAAACGAACACAGGGCCAGCTTGATCGCGAGGATGTCACTGAGAAGGAGGGGTTTGGGAACATAATTTATGAGTCCTGCTGCTAGAGATTCCTCTTTGTCATTTGCTCCTTAGTGTGTCGTGCATACCAAACGCTTCCCCCCCAAAAGTGGATAGAGTGCTCTAACGCTACAGAGATCAAGATACTGCACCTCCTGCTTTACCTTTGCTGCTTCAAAAAGTAACCTGGAAAGTGCTTATGTAACATTTGAATTTGTCAACTATATTTTAAAATACAATCTAAACAAATTGTCATGTCTCATAAGGTAGGAGGGCTTAAAAATCAGGCAT
>KL273131.1:0-17754 GCA_000699545.1 Podiceps cristatus | reverse complement strand
CTTCCCATTGACTGACCCAACCAGTCTGCATTTCTATCGCCTTTGCTGGATAGCAGCAGTGCGAGAAAGTAATCTGTGAGATCCAAAAGATGTTTTCCTAATACTAAGGAGATTGAAAAGGGTTTAGTATCTTTAATAGCTTTACATCAAAGAGGATTATAACAAGCAATGTAACAAATGCCCAAACTGGATTGACTTTGTACACAAGGCTTAGATCTCCGGGCCTTCAGGGAATCATTCAAAGGCACCTGGAAACATAGTGATGTTAAAGTTACCCATTTATCATTGTCTATTCTTGTGTGACAGGGCAAGCCCTAAATGACAGGCTACACATATGGGCTGATAATAGCCAGTCTGGGGTAATTCTCTACCATAGGTGCCCAAGGTCACCTTGAGAAAAACAAAACTAAAACAACCTGTTAAGGTAAGTCCAGCAGCTTGGAACCAATGAGGAAGATGTTGGATTAAGAGATAATAAGATGCCAAATTTTGCTAACCATCTCTGATGCTGTCACATGCAAAATTATTGAACCAGCTGGCCTCTCTGTGCTTTCGTTTTCTCAGCTATGAACAAGGACAGGAATAATTCTTTGTTCTTTACCTTAAGCATTGCCAAAAAAAAAAAAAAACCAAAAAAAAAAACAAACCAAAAAATCCTGAGCCAAAGAAGTGGTTACAAAGCGTTTGGATGCATGGAAGTACTGGTGATAGTTCCATGTGCTAAATCCGCCCCACTGAAACTGTACCGCCTTCAGAAGTTCCTGGGACCAGGACACTTGGAACTGCTGCACCAGATCTACTCAGTGGGAACAAAATGCTCATGAGCAAAGATGGAATTTGAGGATTCCAACATGGCACATCAGAGACACTGTGCCACGTACACTGTATGCCAGCATACCACAATGACAGGAGTCAAAATGTATGCAGTAGATCACAAAGAATAAAATTTGACCATGCTTTTGTACTTCTTGTTTACACTCACATTGCTAACACTGTACAGCCATTGCCACGCTGCAGCCAGCTTTGTTTCTGAACCAATTATTTTATAAGCATCCAGTGACAAACATTATTTTCAAGGTAAATTGACAATAAATGGCATTTAGACCAGCATCTGCAATTTAACAGTCTGTTCCTACAAAAGAAGTTTCATTTCTTTAGGACTCATCTTAAGACTTTTTTTCTCTCTAATACCTCCTTGCAAAACTTACTCCACACATTAACAACCAGAATTTAATCGATCACAATCTGCAAAGGCCTCTTAGGGACACATTCCACAGATCAAAGCAATTCCAAAGGGAGGCCATGCTATTGTTTCCCTTTAGCCATAAGAGGTAGCTATTCTAAAGAAAACATTTAACCTCTTCCTTACCAGAAGAAAAAAAAATCACTATTTGCTATTAATACAGAGAGAATAAATAATAGATAAATCAGAGAAATACCACAGGTGGTGGGAGGAGTGAGAATATAGGCTTTGCATCACTTTCCCCCATCCATATTTATGAGGCCCTCAGGTTTTCTGGGTAATCTGGATCAATGGATATTGGGTGAAATGGACATTGCAAGAAAACTGCTTTCCATGAAGCAAGGGGATATAACTGCAGACATAACAGAAAAAGAATTGGTAAGAGATGCTCAAGATATATTCACTGTTGCATTCATTACAGGAGAAACCACAACATCACTTAAGAACATTTACCTATGTAACAACTTTGAAATGATAACAACCCCTCCTATGACCAGCTGCTGAGCAGAACAGTGCCACACCGAGGCCCTGTTACATCTAAACATTAAGTATAAACAAACATTATAATAGAAGGGTGCTTTGTGGAAATCACAGAGAGAGAAGGGACAGAATTAGTCAAAAAATGCCTATCAAACCCTGGGCTGTTTGAGCATAGTTCAGGGCCTACTTCAGATTAAAATGTTTCATGTATACACACACATATCTCTCAGTATGCATCAAAATTGCTAAGAATTACTTGTTTGTCTGGACCAACTTTAAAAACTAGAACCAAAAGTTTAAAAAAATAACTCAACAGAAAGAAAACCCACAAGGAGCCCCCAAAGCCAGACACAATGGTGGACAGAACCCAAGTACACATGCAGACAGGGTCAGAAAAGGGCTGTGTGAAAGCAGCTGTTCACAATACCTAAAAATAGCTTAGTATTCCTCCTTTTTGGTAAAGCTCCACCAGATGCCCCTGGTACCTTCTGGAAAGAGAGAAAGAAACAGTTAAAAATCCATCCAACGAGACAACAGTAAGTCAGCAATAACCCCATACCATCGCTGTTTCTGACACACATCTACCTGTTCATAGTCATTCTAATAAATCACAGTCCTTGCTCAGCAAGGATGTAAATCCTCTTCATTCACCTCTGGCAATGGGACTCAACTCAGCATCGCTTGCTACCCTCACAGAGTGAGAAAGCCGCCATCTGAATCCTTCATATCTTGCTCTATTAGCAATCAAGCAGAGCATGTCTCACGGTCACCATGGGTGACTGCTGTTCTATCAACAAGGCAGGGACATCAAGCATCACTCAGACCTCTCGCCGCTAGATCCCCTACAGTATTTCCTAATGAGAGAATCTGAATTAGGGAGGGGAAGAAAAGGCTATTATCTGCATAAAAGATTCAGTCCTTCATAACTAATTCCAGTATGACCACTTTGCTGTCATCTATTAGTTCAGCTAATTTTCTTCTATCCAGAAAAAAAAATGTCCTTTCCATCAGGATCCATCCCTGCTTCCATTAAGATCAATCCAAGTTACCACCATTCTTTCTTAATGGAGAAAGTATGGAGGAAACCTGACAACACTCAAGCAAATGTTTAGGGGGTATTTTATTTTTTTTTTAACTTAAGCTCCAGAGCAGAAAATAGTAACTTCCAAGTGACATTCAGTTTCAAGCACTACCTTCCCACTTCAAAATACCTCAGGCTACCAGGGAAAATGCTAGTAGCTGAGGAAATGTAAAAGTCAATGCACTTGCTTCTTAAGCTGTGTATTAACAAGCAGCATTAAATCAAATTGAATTAAACTAAATAGGCCTCTGTGGCTATAATGCCAAGATGACGCATTATGCAGTGTATAATGTTAGTGTAACTGGCAAGGTTGTTAGGCAACTTTTTTTTTTTTTTTTAAATAATAATATTGGAATACAACAGGTGGAGAGAAACCAGCCAAGAACCTGTCAGCCCAGGGAAAGTTCATGTTTGCCTCTGCTCCTTGGTAGGTGAAAGGGTCGCATATTTTGGGTGGTTCCCTTCACCATGTAAATAAAGCTTTGGCCAAAGCAGACTGCCTGAATCATCAGTGAGATCTTGTACATCATAGGAAAGTTTTCCATTCTTAGAAAAAGCATATGCCAACTAATAGTCCTTGGCTGCACTTAAGAACAGAACTTATTACCCATATATACGAGCCCTAGGGAACTGGAGTCAGGTTTGCAACTCCGGCATTTAAAAAACAAAACCAACAAATCCTCAATGAAGTGAAAAAAATAATCAGAACATTTTTTTTCCTTAATACTACTGGAAATTAACAAGTGGAAAGGAAGTAGCCAAGAATCCAAATCTATTTTAAAAAAACAGCAGCAAGATACAACATAACCCAATTACAAATATATTATGAATAAATAACACATACTCCAAGGATTATAGCTTCAGAACTAAAAAAAAAAAAAAAAAAATACTATTTCCAATACTAGGAAGCTCCAATTGAATCCTGATGTCACCAAGTGGAATAGTATGAAAGTCATTAAGACTAGAGATTTCAAAGAGGAAGAATTCACATGGAATATCACTGCCAGCCTGACATTAAATGTTTCAGTTTGATTTTCCAAAGTGCTGAATACATCTGAACTGGAACTGCAGATGCTCAATAGTCCTGAAAAACCCAGAATCTGACAGGTGCTTTTACCTTGTTTCTCCACCTGTCAGAAATCACTGAAAACATTCCCCATTCACAAAACAATGTTGGCTTCTAACAGATGTGACGCACCCAGCAAATGAGAGTCCACATAATATATCAGTAGTGTTATTAAATTCTGTTTGAGATGCTTCTCATGTCAGCATAGCCTATTCTGCATTCTCTAACTGCACAATTGCCACATTTTTTTATAACAGCACCATCACTGAATAATATTCAGGAACACATCACTGCAGGAAATTTCATGTTTCTCTGCCCAATGTTTTCAACCAGGCTGAGGTATCACTATAGCACCAAGCTAAAGCTCTGCCCGGGGCTGAATACAGACAGTTGTACAGAAGTCATACACTACAGGAAAGTGGCCAATTTAAAAATTCTGACAAGTGAAATTCTGATAAAAATGAAAATAAAAATCAACTTTGTTGATTTAGCTAAGAATTTTACCAGAGGGTGCTCCATAACTTGCACTTGCGCACATTTCTGATAATTCAGCAAATGCCTCTGGCACTGATCTACCCCTGGCAGATACTCTAGCTCTCCTTAAGCCTATAGGCTGAAGATCTGACCCTTATTTTCTAACTGAATTGTGACAAGATACACAACTGATACTTATTCCAAACACCTTCGGAAGCAACCAGGCATTTCTGCAGCAATGCAGTGCATTCTACAAAGATGATGCCAAAGGAATCACAGGCAAGAATAGCAGCCTTACTAAAAGAATCTTAAGATAGCCTAACAAATGCCTTTGGCTTTACTGTATCCCACACCATCAAAGGTTTGTCTTAAAAAAACCCAAAACTACAATGTAGCATGTGCCAGACATTTCATAAAACTGTCCCAGTCAAGGCCTGATGTTTCCCTTTGCTCAAAGGAAAGCATGGGGAGCACGTAAGAAGCAAACAGTCATGGTAAACAAGATCCACAGCTATGTGTCAGGAATCCTACCTACGAGCCATGTTAGATAACACAGTCTTCACCTGTACTCTATAGTCAAACCCTGTTTCCTACCACAAGACCCAGTGCACAAGTGCGTCACCACCTTCAAACATAGATGCCAAGCCACTCTGCTACATCGTGATTCACAAGGAGAAAAATAGGACCCACTGAACTAGTTCAGCTGAAAGGGTATGCAACACCAAACAACAGTTGGTATATTTGTTTCTTCCTTTTGGAGTTCTTCAGCCTAATCTTCATCCAGGAAAGGAATTTTTGAGGCCTCATTTTGACCCCAGTTTACCTTAATATTGAAAATTCTCAGGTCACATGCTGGAAGAAAGTTCTATACAAGGAAAGCTGACAGGATTTCTGCCCACCTGTCTCTAGTACTAGATATCATCTTTCAGGAGTGTTAAATTCACTCAGAAGAACTCTTGCTAAAACTATACTAGGCTCTCCAAAACCTCAGTTAACAGTGCGAAGGAAAATGTTGCTATCTCCCTTGCAAGGAAAGACAATTCTAAGCTGTAACAAACATCACTAACAATCTCAACCTGGGAGACGTGCAACCCACCTCACTGTAATGCTGATAAAATATGAATAGTCATCTACTGCAAATAAAATAAGTGGTCAGGGCACTTTACATAATTCAAGGCCTTCATCACCCAGGGGGAACATTGCTGTAGAATGAGAAATGTAAAGTATTCTATCCCGCTCTAAGCAGCTATTTTAGGCCCTCTAACTTGCCAAAAGAGAGCTTATGGGAGAGTGAGCTATAAGCAAACCCAGCACCCTCCATACAGCTCAGGTCAGAAGTCATTAACAGTCCTTTAAAGATGCCAGACAAATCACAAACAAGTAGATGTTATGAAGCACAGGTTATAGGTTACTATTGATATGCAGTGATATCAAGGAGCAGTGAACATGAAGTTTGTGTGTATACATCCATGTGCGTGGGGTGTAAGACTGAATGACAGCAGTGTGTGGCTCTAGAATCCAGCATTAATTTAAGCTAAGCTTTAGACCACAGGCCAGGTCAGGATTAAGTCTCATGATTTAATTGTACAGAAGTCTTAAGATGAAAAGAAGTCCTGTCACCCTGAGATGAAACCTCATATTAAAAACAAACAAACAAAAATCTCAGAAGCTTCCAGCCAAATCTGAGCCACAATCAGTAATTCTACATTTCAAAGGCAGGTTTCAGAAAAGTATTTAGTTACCTACAATATACACATAATATGCAGACAATATGTATGTGATAAGCAGAAGTGCATAGTGATAAAGGTCTGTGGAAGTCAAGCTGCCTTTAAGATCTGAGTCCTTAGGACTTTTGATTCATCTCAGAACTGAAGCTATAGGATTGCTTGGGATTCATGTATCTGAAATTGATATGCAGCCCCAAACCTGAACATATTCATTTTTGTCATTCAAGATTTGGTCTATGTCTGAAATATGTTACCTAAATGAGCACAAAAGACCCAAGAACTGCCGGGGTAGTTAGATGGGAAGCCACAAGTCTCACCTCTATCACATGTCGTTTCAGATGCAAATAAACACACTGTCCTGTTTTCCGGTAATGCCTTTCAATGTGTTCCCTTCCAAATCCCAGAAACGTGTTCATGCACACATAGAGACCTCCTTCTGAATCCTAAAAGGAATGACACAAATAGTTACAGCACTGAAGGAAATGAACAGGACAGAAAGGACTCAGTTAGCAGAAAAAACAAAGAATTACAGACCCTTTCTATTACCAGGCAAGCACTTAAAAAATGGCTTTCATAGCACATTATAGCATTTACATTGTCAGTCCTCTAAGAAACTTCCACATCGTATCCCAGCCTATAGAAACTCATCAAAATGGGTTACTTTACAACTACAGATTAGTAAGTGTCTAAATTGGAGGTCTAGAAGTTAGTCCTGAAAAAGTCGCTTGAATACCCAATCCACAGAGATTTGTAGGTGCAGAAATTTGTGAAGGATAGAAATAATGAAGCACAGACATTTGTTTGAAATAGTAGAACTTTTGTTGGCTATTTGACTGCAAGAACAGCATTCCAAACCAGACCCGTGGCACAGCTTATGGTCCAGGATTCAACCACAACTTCTGCTATTAATCAGAATCATAGAATCCCTTGGTTGGAAAGGACCTTTAAGATCACCGAGTCCAACCATGCCTGACCACCACTAAACCATGTCCCTAAGCAGCTCATCTACCCATCTTTTAAATCCCTCCAGGGATGGTGACTCAACCACCTCCCTGGGCAGCCTGTTCCAGGGCTTGACAACCCTTTCAGTAAAGAAATGTTTCCTAATATTCAATCTAAACCTCCCCCGGCATAACTTGAGGCCGTTTCCTCTTGTCCTCTTGCCTGTTACTTGGGAGAAGAGACCCAGACCCACCTCACTACAACCTCCTGTCAGGCAGTTGCAGAGAGCGAGAAGGTCTCCCCTCAGCCTCCTTTTCTCCAGGTTAAGCAACCCCAGCTCCCTCAGCCACTCCTCATAGGACTTTTTCTCCAGACCCTTCCCCAGCTTCGTTGTCCTTCTTTGGACCCACTCCAGCATCTCAATGTCTTTCATGTCTGAGAAAAACAGATCTCAAGTGATCTTACGGCTCTTGGAACTGAAAACTTGAGCTCTTGGAACAAGAAAGTTGACAAGTATTTTGTGAGCATTCTTCAGTATCTATCAGGGATTCTCTCTATTCATGGAATTAGAGCACTTGGAGGCAAGGGCACTACAAAGGAAATATAAAGATACATATTCCTGCTACTGATCACAGATGCTGAGATTTCAGCAACATGACCTGGCAGGAGTCCCATTGCTTTCTACTCTCCCAAAAACTGGGTGTTGTTGCTGGCTGTTATCAAGGTCTTGTTGCATTTTAACACCGCTCCCAGATCTCTCCTACATCATTCAGACTGCTAGGAGGACCTTCAGTCACCTGGTTCATTGCTGTTGGATCAATTTAAACCCTCTCTAGCATGTATTGTTTTGAATAGGTGGTGCATAACAAAGATTGAGCCTTTCAGAGACATTATGACCTTCCTTCTATTGTGAATGTGTTTGCCCTATTGGATAGTACAGAACATCTCACGTTAAATTCTCCAAAGACCAAGACAAACTAAACTCATCCACAGATGCCTTAGAAGGAAAATGGGAAAGAAAAACAAAAAATCATTATCTCCAGAATCAAGTCACGTTAGGGCATACATGTGCATAATCACGTGTTGAGAATTATTACAGCAACAATTGCTTTCACTGGATACCACCTGATAGTGTCACACCTGAAATATATTCAATACAGTAAGCCATGAAGCTCTCTCCTGCCTGGCCTACCTCTCTTCAAGGCTCTGGAGGCAGGAACCTCTGAGCCCCACGAGGCCTCTCTCAGAGCAAGCACAAATCCTGCCGTGCCAGCCATGCACGAGTCGGGCTCTCTCCAGTCCACTGGACTGAAATAAGTGGCAGAGGGCAAGTCTGACAGAGATCATAGCTGATCTCCAATACTTTCCTAGCCAGCACCAGGTTAATACACCTTATTCTCTCCCAGAAAAGGAAGTTGAAGGGCTAACAGTGAGCAGTTGTTGCTCATCTGATACCTGTCACAGATGAGCTAGGGCCTGACAAGTGTCTCCCCTCCCACCACTGCCCCAGGCTTGAATCTGCCACTCTAAACCCAGTTAATTCTCCCCAACCCATTCCAAAGACTGTCACTGAGTATTTCTGTAGGACCTGAAGGAATCTAGACTTCCATATTACCTACAACCCTCATCTGTAGCTGTATTGCCACTCTTTCAAACGTGCTCATTTGTATCAATATAACTAAAGCCAGAACTGAAGAACTGCCTCACACACCAATAAATACTGGTATTTCCACAGCAGCCAGCAGAGCCATGGAGCTGAGGAACAGAACATGAAGACTGACCAGAGAATGATGTTTTACCTCAAGACTTTAGAAAATATCCATCTCTTCCGCTTTTCTTAATGTGAAACAACATGTACAAGCTTCAGCTTTTCAGATTTAGCTGAAAGATGAACATGTAATGAACTATACAGCTGTTGTTTTACCTACATCTAAAGGACAAAAAATTGCATTGAGCATTCCAGGATTCAAATACACAATCTGAAGTAAGGGTTTAGACTACCTGCCATTCACACTTAACATATACCATGAAGTCATTCTTTCAGCATCTAGATAGCAGAATGATTATCTCTGCAGAGTAAATAGTAAACTATTTAGCCATCTCCTTTCTGATCCACATAACCCCTATCCAGGATTCTATTAAAAAAAACCAAAACCAAAACCAAACAAAAAAACCAAAAAAACCCCAAACAAAAAAACCCCAAACAAAAAACCCCCACAAAAAACCAACCAAACAAAAAACAAAACAAAAACAAAAAACCACAGCTCCTTTAAATTTGAAATATTCCCAGCCTTGAGAACAGGGATGATATCTACAATTGCGCTCAAAAGTAATAAAGTAGTTAAAAGAAAACTCCGAATCCGGTATTCAAAATATTCATAAAAAACAATTGTATTTTAAATGTATTCCCTTTAATGTCCACTACTCTTTCACAGATTTATCTACGTTAAGGCCCATTATACCTTTGATGTCTGCTCTTATATCCTGTATTCCAAATCATTTTGCATTATCTCCTTCTGTGAGAAAGTCATGGATGTGTCCTCTACAAGAGAATTCTATAGGCACCAAGCCTAAATAAAAAAATACATAGTGTTGTCACTCTAGGGTCTCAGGAACTTTGTTTACAATTTTGTTTTCTTGGAGACCATTCTCTCTTTTTCTGGAGGGAATCCAAGAGCCCAATGAACAGTTTCTGATAAGCAGCTTATGACAACAATCTGACACTTTCAGTATATGAGCTAAATGTAGAATCTGAGTAAGTTAGTTGTGGTTACTAACAAAACAGTTATTTCTCCTGGAGAATGCAGGCAGACTGTTCTCTCATGCAACTTGGAAAGAAGTGGATAGACTGTTCAAAAGCATAAAAGGTCACAGCAAAACAGGGGCACACATGAAAAAGCCACTTTTGCAGAAGGCTGCATAAAGGATTAGGCCCCTGTTTGGTGCTCAAAGAACATTTGACTGTGATCTAAGACAGGCTTTGCGCTGGTGAATTTAACCCTACTGAGCACACAACCAGTTCTGGAGGGAACAATATTTTACATAGGCCGCGGCACGCAAATCGTTGTAATCAGCATTCATTTTAAATATATGTGAAAGTTCCTTCTGGAGAAAGGCAACATGTCTAAAGCGCTGAAGACAATATTTTACACCAGAAAAATAAAGCTTGTCCTGAGACACAAAACCAGGAATTTTAGCTGTGGGGTTTTTTTGGTTCGGTGTATGTGTCCCCCTTGCCTCAGCATGTAGTGAGCACGTAGCGTAATGCATAAACATTGCCTTCCCTTATTACTTCAATCTAAAGACATTGTTGGTGCAGAAGCTTGTACTTGCTGGGGCCTTGATCACTATCCAGAAGGCCACTCTGAGTAGGCTAGTCATCTTACCTTCTAAGCAGAAGGAAAAGTGATTGCTCTTCATTATATTTCTTCCTTTTCTTTGCGGCTAAAATGGTCACAATATGCCAGGTGCTTTATTGATAGAGAGGGATACACACAGTCCACACCAAGGAAAAAAGTATTATTTTTTTTTTTTTTTAAAAAAAGGGCTCTTCTTACTTATTTAGATAATAATTCATGTTTTGCAGAGGTAAGACGAGCAAGGAAAGGGACGGGGAATCCACAATGAAAGAGACCTAAAATGCCACAGAATTAGTCCCTCTCAGGCCTGAAACACAGCAAGGAAGCTGGTGGATGAGAGGTCTGGCAAACACCAGTCCATCAGGAAACAGAAAAGACCTCACTTCTCCACGCTTATGGCACCAGACAGTAATATCTTTCAAACACTACCAACCTGATCAGGATTTGAACTAATGACCTGTAACCCATTACCAACCCCCCAAACCATTTAGACCCCTCAGGGAAATCTAGGGTTTACCAATTTCAGCTCCTGGGGTGGCTCTCACAATAATGAATTTATAAAAACACAACTGCTGTGGTGATCTACTAACATGGCAAATAGTTATGGACTTGGGTACAATGTCTACTACACAAGTGTCTGCCTTCGATCCACTAGAACAACGGTAATACTTGCTAATATAAGTATCAGAGAAGAGAGTAAAATGACACTTCACAAGTCACCATACCCAAATATAAAGAATGAAAACTTTGTTCATCCTATCACATATAGAGTAAAAAGTGACAGTTATGACAGAGGGTCACTGGCTCCTCTGTACATTCTGCCATAGTTTCCATGAGTCTGTTCCCTTCAAAAACCACAACCGTACAGAACTCTTACAGGCTCTATTCAGAGTGTCTGTTCATCGGGAATTACCATAATTAATCTGGCTGTGGTCACAAGACTCTTGTTGTATAACTACAATCCAACAGGACCATCCCTAACATACACATATTGCATTGAATCCCACAATAGTGTAATTAAATGATAAATGAGAAATAAAAAGAAAACCTGCTCCAGTACTACCTACACTGAAACAAGGAAAAAAACAAACAAACAAACAAAACAAACCCAGACCAAACCACGGCCAACCAGCTGAACACAATAGCACATGGAGATGGCTTCAGCAAAACAAAAAGTTCACTTTCAACTTTCCACTGCAATAAGCACGGTAACTTCTGGGGGGAGGGCAGAGATCAACCCCCCAAAAAATGTATGCCAAAGGCCAGGAATATATCTAGTCAAATTCAAAAGGAGGATGGAGTGTGAACACTGGCACAAGTCTGCATTTTAGACAACTGTCCTCTGTCACCCAAAAGTGACAAGAAAGCAACAGTGACAAAAGGAAAGAAGACAAGGAATAAGAGGGTAAAATTGTGCACCAGGTAAAGAGGAGGACGGGAAGAACCAACAGGAAAAGGAACGGAATGACACAGACATACACAACCATTGATGTGAAAATACATACAAGCAGTGAAGAGGAAGCCATGTACTACTGGACCTAGTGAAAGACGAGAGACGGGGAAAGAAGAGCTGGGTTGGGCAGAGAAAGGAAGGACAAATGATCTGGCAGTAAGAACTAAAGTACAGGGCCTCTAAAAACTGGACTGTTAGCTTCAAGTGCAAAAGAAATCCTTCCTCTGCCCTTCCTTAAAAAAAAAAAAAAAAAAAAAAGAGGAAAAAATATCAAAGCTACTATTTACTATTTTAGCATTCTTTGTGACAGCAACATGCAAAATGCCGAACATCTTGAAGAAAGTACACATCACTGAAAACAAAAACTTAAGTTATAACAGCAAATGTATTACAGTTTTGAAAGTTTAAATTCCTCCATGTTCTGGGCTAAATGCCAACTACTAGGGATGGCACTGGATATTTCCCTACGAGCAGATTATTTCTCAATTGCTTAACAAAGACGTCCAGTATCTCCGTTGTTACTTCTAGATGGGTACATGGACGAGGCCAATCCAGTACAGCATTTATACAACATTTCCTGGGAAGAAAAAAAGCTGTGTGGGCCAGTCAGTCACTAAAATGAAACTAAACCACCGTTCCAAGAGATGGATCAACTGCTTGCTCACGTGCCTAAGTCACAGGCTGACTCCAGACCAGGGCATACATAATTCTGAAGCAGTATCTTGTACAAGTCGCATTCCTAGGCAGGATCAAGGCTTCACAATAAGTGAGCAGATACAGTAGCAAAACTAACATTAGGTCATGAGTATTTCTAAACGACAACCAGGAATACGGAACTTATATCCCTCAATCAACACTGCTTGGGGGTCAGATTGTCCAGGTGCAAATTGCGTGGGCCACAGAGAAGGATGTCACAGATCCATCATGGCTGACTTCCTAGCTCAAGCCCAGTACTGCAGCTCAAGCAGTGCCACCTGTACTGCTTTCACGGCAGATTTAGAGAGGGACTGATGATTTTTGCTTTGTGCAGAGCCCTAGGCGTACAATTCTGTTGGTCACAAATACAGTGCTGTGCTTCCAGAAAAGAAAATATGAAGAGAAGAGCTGAGAGGAAACCTAAAGGTTCCACAGCAATTCAGCAGAGCTCCAGGGCTGTCCATCCATCTGCATCTCTGGATTTATCCTGTAGCACTCCAGGTACCTTACAGTCGGTCCCTCTGCTACCCAAAATATTCCAGCCCATCATCACTCTGCGTAACAGTCACGGATATAGAGGAAAAGGGTAGTAAGATCCAAATTTAGATCAAACCCTCAGAAACGCACAATGCATACACACCCTGGTAGTTCTCCAAAACCACAGTTATTTATCACTTGTGAGCCACTGCAGGCAAAACCCTGATCTTACCATTCTCCAACCCTGGAAGACCATTTAGTTAACGGCAGTGTCCTGCTCCGCTCCCAGCCAGCAAAACACTGGCCCATGGGACAGCTTTTGTATCTCCCTGTGATGGAACAGTACAACACTGCTCTGATTTTTCAGGTGATCACCCACCACTAAGCAATTCACTGCCTCAATAACTTGGAGGTCATTTTGCAGCTAGGCCAAAATTCTTTGCCTGGAGTATTCAATTTGTCTTGGTGTATTCGGTCCTCTTATTTGTTTCCTCCTTGCTGCTCCTGTCCCATCAACAGAAATAAGATACCAGCCTACCCCTCCCAGATAGTGGCCTCTGTGACACTCTAATTTTCTTCAAGGAATATTGACCAAAAGCACAGTCAGATAGCAGGGGATTTCTATAAGGTTTTATGCAGCATGGTCGCTGATATCCATTACACACTCCAAACTCTCAAGGATTTCAGTCTCAACTGTACCATCTAATAAACAGCTGAGCATCAGCATAGTTTAGCCTTTGGGAATTGTCCTAACATAACCATTACAGAGTCCCCGAGCCACAGAAATGAAGTCAGCAAGATTCACAAAGGAAGCTGTTGTCAGCAGCAAGGTTTTCCAGCAGAGTGAAGCCAAGCTTTAAGCTGTTCAAACATAGTCCTGCAATCTACAGAACCACACTGCTTGGTCCTGTCACTGTGCCACGCTCATGACCTGTGCTGTAGCCGTAACCGATGCCCGTAGCGGGGAAGGCTTCGGAGCACATCCATCTACACATGCAGAGCCTGCACATAAGCCTTTCTTCTACTCCAGTTTGCATCCCTTCACTAGCAGTTGCCTCTCCTTTAGATACATCTGCTCTAAAATGATCAGAGATCTTTGAGACAAGGATCCCATTAAAAGGTGGAACTTCCAGCTGAGTACTATGCTTCTATATAAATCATAATAAGAAAACAAAAATTATATAAATGCAACCTTTTTGCTTCCTGCATTCTACTGAACACAAAGTCAAGTTCATCCACCAAAAAAGGATGAGAGGTCACAGCGGACAAAATAGGAGAGAAGAAATCTACATCACGGATACAGAAAAACAGTCATCAGAAGGGACTGCGCATCAGATCTGAAAAATGAGAGGTATAGAATTTTATCCATCAAATTGCAGGGAAGCAGTAGGCTACTACAGCTGCTGGACCAGTCACTAGATGGAGTGATACTCAACAGGAGGCCAAACTTGTATTTTGTGGGCAGCCTTCTTTCTCTTCTCAATTCCTCTATAAAGAATCAATGGCTAACTGGAGTCGGAGTCCTCATCAGGGAAACAAAGTCTCTCCAGAAGCCACCAAAAAAACCAGAAAAGTAATTAAAAATTAAGTCATAAAAAGGCATATTTTCTAATTTTATGAGACAAGCAAACTAAGAAGTGTCACTAGTGCTCTTAAGTGCACAGAAATTTGCCTCCCGTTTCTGCTGAATTTCCTGGAAAATAACCCTAGTATGTTCTGATGGGAACAGGCCAAATTTAAGGACATGAATTTCTCATCTGTTTAGTGGTCTTTCTAACAATACTACCTTTCTGACAAGTTCATCATGCTACAGTTAATCCCCATGGAAGAAATACACTGAATATCCACTTGTACCTCTCCTACGCTCACACTTCTGAAATCTCTCAACTAATGACTTTGTAGCACAAAGGTGCCATTGTTCTCGGTTCTTTACCCAAGGCAGCAAGATTTAAAACTTGTGGAAAGGGAGCAGTGAGACAACCAATTCTGAGAACAATCAGTGGCGCTGCCTGTAACCACTACAACATGCATCCTCAGGGACCCTACACCGCTCAAATCTGGACAAGAGACACAACTGACAAGAGTGACAAACGGGTCTGCAAAAGCCAGGTCCTGCAATCACATTAAGATTTGCACGACTGGAAGTAAAAGATGGAGACACTCATTCTCAGTACCCCATTTTCTTTGGCACCCCCTGACACAAACAGTTCTGTTTCCAACCATCCCACCCTTCTTAGTCCTTTTCAAAATCACTGTGGAATCTTTCTATTGTAATAATACCTTGTACTCTAATACTCATAGGTCTGATGGTGTTTAGTGCCTTTTAAACATCACAATACTTCCTTACGGGGAAAGTAATAATATACAGTTAGTATAGTTAAAGAAACTTGAGTATAGAACTGCTGTGTGACTGGGCATGTCACTTTAAAGGATACAGAGAAATACTCAGAAGATTCACTTCTTTGGAGAAGAAAAAAAAATGAAGGGTAAAACTTGAGAGACAGTCTTACGGTGTTAATGAAATAACTACTGAAATAAGATCTGGTATTGAAGAAAAGTGACAGAACAAAACATTTTGTATTGAGCTGACTCCAAACAGAGACGTATTGAAGTTAGAACTGTAACAAGGAGCATATTTAAAATGGCAAAATGAGAAGATATGAGGAAATACTAAGAAATAAGTTTACAAGAGAAAACACCTCCCTCGTCAAAAATGAAATATAGAATTTTACCATAGATAATAAAACCAAGAGTATGCTTTTAACATTGATTATTTGCTCTAATATCATAACAAACCAACCAACAAACCTGCACATCTTCTTTCAAAAAGAGGCAGACAGCTCAGTAAGAAGAGGCTCGCTTACGTTATACATAGCTAACCTAAGAAAATAAGTCACTAAACCAACCTGATAACAAAGCATACAGAGACAAACATCTCCCATTAGCCAAGGCAACAATCTGCCTGTATCCTTTCACTTCTGTATGAAGGACCGTAAAAACACAGCTTTGCTACTTCCAATTTGTAAATGACAGTGTTTTACTCAAGAAAGCGCACATGCCCTTCAGAATAGTTATCCTTGAAACAATATCCAAGTATCTGTTATATTATATGGGAATAACAAATAAAATCTGAGACAGGTCTTTTGCCCAGCTAAACTGAAGAGTGTTATGGGCTGAAAAGATGTGGAAAACAATAGAAACTGAGAACAGTTTTATTTTTACTGGTACTGCAAAGGTTCAGTGACGCCTTTTGCCCAGTAAATGCCTGTAATGCATTTTAAACAAAAAGCTTCAACAATGGAGGACAAAATTTTCCAAAATCTGTAATCTCTTCCAATAAAATCAAACATATGAAACTTGTTTTTTCCATAAAAATCACACATGGTGATTCGGGCTCCTTCTGCTACCTTTATACATTGTTTCTCTTAAGTTTTGCTCAAATGTTTTATGTTTTGTTTAAACATAGTTTTCCTAAACATAGTTTTTGCTGTGTTTACTTGAGGCTTGTTGGGGAGGTGGTGATTGCTTGGTTTTTAATTTGTAGCAGTATTTAATATCCCTTCCTACTGGTTAACAGAAACTTTTTATAAACTGTAATATTCAAAGAAGCCTGAAAGTGTTACTAAAAACATCAACCACGTGTTCACCCGAGCAGAAATCTGACAGAAAGATTGTGGTACACTGATTTCCACCCCCCCCAAAAAAAAAAAACAAACCAACTTTATTAAGTATATAATTTAACTAGCACCTCTGCAGCAGAATCTGATTTGGCAGTTTTAATCAGACCGCCTCCCAGTACAGTCAGAGCTTCTGGGTGATACTTGAGATGTGAAGAGTGTGGGTAAAAATAACCTCTGTTCAACAAGACATGATGAACACCAGACAGCTGAATCACCTTTAAAGCCAATTTTGATTTTCTTTATTAGAAGGAATTATCAAAGAGAGGGGGATAAAGGATTCAAAACTCTGTCTGAAACTTATCTTTCATTGAATATTCTGTAATGTAAACCCTGAGCTTCCTTTTGATTGCTGCCAATGACTTTTACATCAATATATAGTGCTCAAACACTGCTGGGAAACCTCAGCTTCATGTAGAGAAACAACTTTTAACTAAATTTCAGCTCCATTTAAAAAGTGTAATTTCTAAGTACCTTTCTTACATAGCATCGACCGTTACTACCTATGAAGGCTTTCCAGTACTATCAGCGAAGTTAAAAACGAGTTAGTGACCAAACCTGCCACTGAACACATGCCATCTGTGGAGCCTGTGGATGTTTTGCAAGACAGCTATAGTATCATAGAAAGTTTACCGTACATCAAACATTCATTTAACAGCAAACTAAAAAAGTTAGTGGGCAAATACTACAAGTTCGCTGAAGTCCAATGACATAACTGAAACCCTGGAAGAGTGTTTCAGGATGACTTTCACACTGATTTTCAACTTGAGCCTTTACTTTGGAAACCTTTTCTGAAGATGGTGAAAAGGAGAACGAGCACCGAGACAGTACGAAAGCAAAACAATTGGCATCTGCTAGCCAAAATATGCAAAGGAGCATGCCAGCTACAGCCGCTTTTCACTACTTCGGTGTGAAAGTAAAAACAAGGGCTCCCGGGGGGCACGGGCAGACCTCGAACAGACAGAGTCCGTTTCCCAGCAGGCAGGAAACTTCCCCAAAAGCCGCAAAACCCCCGTGCCTAAGCAACCGCTTCAGACCGCCTTAAGGAGAGAAATAAATAAACGAAGGAACACGGCTAC
>JMFS01073193.1:0-15367 GCA_000699545.1 Podiceps cristatus | reverse complement strand
CGTTTGGGGTTAAACCACGACAGGCAGTCAGGACAATGGGATCTGTCATCATTCTAGGGTGAATTTTCAGTATTTTTAAGGTTTATCAAAAGCATTTGTCAAAGTGGTACTTGTTGATAATGCTACATTTTTATGTTAAAATGAATGGGGCTGCGACTTGGCAAAACCGATGAGAAGAGCCAGAGCAGAAAAAGCCTTGAATGTTTGAATGGGAGGAGGTTTGTTCCTATCAGGCCTGCAATGGACACGAAAGACTTCAGTTCCCATTCTCCTTGCAGTAGGTCCTGTCTTCCTCCTGGCAGTTTGCACAGCCTTTATCTGTGCACAGGGAAAAGGAAGACACTGAGAGTGCGTCTGTGCCAAAGCAAATCTAGGAAGGTCCATGGTCTGAGCTGTCACCCCTTCCCGCCTCCTCATTGCAGAAATTCTTTGGCTGCAGAAGTTCTTGTCAGTCAGCTCCACTCTCTTTGAATCCCATGTTTCTGGAAACTGGAGCTCTTACTGGGTGTCTGCAATAGCTTTCTTATGTATTCCTCTAGGTGACAGGCCTGTAAATATAAATTTGTTTCCAAAGTGAATGTAGTGCTGGAGAAATATGTCAGTGTGACATGTGGAGAAACTGAAGCTGCCCCAGTGACCTCCATCGTTGGTGGCAGGGGTAGGGTGTTTGCCTCTGGGGACTGTGGTTAAACAGTGAGTGACTTCCCGACTGTTTGCATTTGTGTGTGGGGAGGCCCACCTGGATTCCAACAACATAAAATTGCAGCAGCCACCTCATTTTGAATGCCCTGGCCCACACATTCCAGATTTCAGACCAGAGCAGACACCTGTGGAAGGTTCTCTGCCTCAAATTTCTCATTAATGCTGAAATTCACACAATGGGAATTCATGAGAAAGATTTTTTGCCTATCATCTATTTTGTCTGACCAACTACCCGAAATAATTATTCAGTTCCCCAAAGTAATGGGTTTCTACTTCTATTGCTTCTTATGCCCATGCCACTCCAAGATTTCTCCAACGCTGCATCCGTGAAAGAATATTGATGGAAGAGACGTGTGGAAGCAGTTGCAAGATTACCTCCTCATCAGCATGAAATGCGGGTCCCTCTCCTTGCCTGTTCAGATGGTCATTGCATCGCACCAAGTTCGGTGAGTGGGTGGTGGTGGGGAGTGAGAGCTTGGGTAAAGCCTAATTGCTTTATTTTGGATGAAAGCTCATGGTAGCCCTGAATAAGCTGGCATTTTGTTCTCTGCAAAAGCAAGACCACAATTACCTCTGAGATTATGGAGCTATTTTCTGTTCGGTCCTGAGTGGTTGTTCTCACAGTGCCAATCAGGAAAGCAGAAATTATTTTGTTTTGTTACAAACAACCCTCAAAGAAATTTTGGGAGCAAAGAAGAAAATATCGGTGTTTTTTCTCTTTTGAGTATTTTTGGTAGGGTTTATCCTGATTCAGCAACTATGCCCTTCTACACCGTCTGTTTCATTGGTAGCAAAATTTAATGGCATTTGTGTAAACCTACCCACTTTGTCAGCCAATTCCTTTCCTCCCTGCTGAGCCCTCAGCTCCATATTGACTCTCCAATTCTTACCCAACTTCTGAAAATGGGAATACTCATATGCCTCAGCGTATATTGGCATGGATCCTCACACTGAAGCCAGCATTAAGTCAAAACCATAATCTGTACTGAGCAAAAGGTGCCCCAAATTATGATGTGAGCAAGAAAACAGCATCTCCCAACAACATCTACTTCTTAAAATCTCTCCTGGGCTTTCTCATGTTGTGCATGCCCCAGAGCCTAGTTCTGCTGGAAGGTGCTGAAGAAGGCACTTAAATTGCAATAACCTCACCTGTCAAGGTGTTGTGAGAGAAAGTAAAATGCTTCTGGAGTGCCAGGATATTTTTGGTAGTCTTAGCTGGACTTCAACATTATGGGAAACTCACTGAGGTTTCTGAAAAGGCCTCTGAAGCCCAGCAGATGGGCTTGAAAACTGAGTTTTGATAAGTACATTAAACTCTGAAATAAAAGAAAGTGACTCCTACTAAAGAGAAGCTAAGTTGTGCTAGTTGTTCTTGGGTCTGGAAGTTAACAGACACACCTTTCCTGGTAGTAGAATGCATTCATGTTTTCTCCCTTAACTGTGTTGTTACATTGTGTTCAAATACATTCTCATTTGTTTGCTTTTGTTTTTGTTTTACATTTAGATGTTTCTATGTATTCAAACCTAATATGCCCTTTCCACGTCACTGACAGTATCTATATTTAAAAGCAAAATATCTCTTGAAGGCAATTGTTTGGTGGAGACACTGTAGATAGAGCACAGAAATAAATTGAAAATATATTTGTTTTTGATTCCCTTTTATTTTTTTCTTTTAAAAAGCTGCATTCTGTCTGAATGCAAATGCATAAAAATCCTATTAAAATTGGTTCCACTTCTTTGAAATGTGCTGTAAGACTAACTCTGACAAAGCTGACATTTTTATATGCTCCTATCATAACTTAGAAAAGATAGTAAAAATAAATTTTCTACTATAGTCACTATAAAACCTGCTATGAGATGAACATTACATTTGATATAGATATACTTAGTACTATGCCAGTAAAAAGAGAAAAGGACTCTATCAAATACTGCTTTTACTTCCACTTGGCTAAATTTTCAGCTGCCTTGTAGGCTGACAACATTCTTTGCTAATATTGTTCTTGGTAGAAAAGCTGAACTTTTAATCATTTCTCAGATTAACCCAAAATGAATGTTTTCATTGATTTATTTTTTTTTCCCGAGTCAATGAGCTGAAAAAGGAATCAGTTATTCACTAGAAGAACCTATACCCTGCAAGCCTTCATCTTCGCAGATGAGTTCATGAGGCACGAGCTGTACAAATCTCATTTTTTCGGTCTGAAGAGGTCTGACAAGCTGCTCACACCAAGGTAATCCAGTGCTCTCATCTTAACGGAAATTGCTGAATCTGTCTCTAGCCAGACCAAATATTTCAGAAGTAATCCCACGCTCATCACATCATTACTGCTACAATGCTTCTCCGCCGCACCCCCTCCTAAATTGCTGCTCAAGTCAACCTTTAATCAAGAATTTTTTGTATGTGTGATCATACTGGGTATCCCCCTCTAGCTTAGTTTTGAGTAGCTAGTTACAGGAAACCATAACACTCAGAACAAATACATCTCTGCTGAAGTAGCCTCAGGAACAAACTGACATTGAGCCTTGATTTACGTTGTCAGATCAACAAAGGCATCCAGGTTTCCACGTTGCAATAAATCCTGATAACTGAAGGCTGAAATTTTTGGAGCTCGAAGAGCTTTAAAAGGCCTATGTCCTCTGAGAAACAGGGTAGCCAAAGGCAAAATTTGCAAAAGCACCTTGGTAATTTAGGATCCTGAGATTGATTTTAAGGTTTATCACAAAATTAGTTTGAAAGATTTGTTCTAGATGCTGTATATGGATTTTTATAGTGTCAATATGAAACAAAGCTTTCCAAATTTTTATTCACAAATGACTGCTTTATGGCTATGCTACTAGATTCATTCACAATGCTGGGCAAAACGGTCACAAGTAGAAAGTTCATGCATGTCACCTACAGCATTGCCGTGGCCTGCTTGAGGTTTCGTAGACGATCCTGTGGAGAATGCTGGCACAGCAGGGTCCAGCCCAATTTTGCATGAAAACCTTCTCTTGAGGAAAAAACATCCTACATGCATTCCTTTTTCTTAGAAGACCCAGCAAGGAAGAAACTTTATTCATGGGAAGTTCTGACAAGTGTAAGCTTCTTGTCCCGTCTTTATGCAGTTTACTAACTTCCAGATAATGTATTCAGACGCTTCTGACTTCCTCCCTAATGAGAGGATGATATTTGTTAGTTATTTTCATGATTTAACAATTAAAGGGCCTCTATTTTGTACTAAAAGTCTTTTTATAACTTCAGAAAGTGCCCAGAAATCTTACATACGGTATGAAACACAAATGAGAACACTGCATTCACATGAAAACTATTGTAGCTAATGATGGCTGAAAACAATGAAGAAAAAGTCACAAAATACTTTAAATGTCAAGGTGACTTGAATCGCACTGTGTTCTGTCCTTTCTTAATTTTTTAAAGTTTTTACAGTGTAGCTTTTCCTCCAACCTGTTTTTATTACCAACTGCAATGAAATGAAGGTTATCAAAAGTACAGAAGTTTCCTTTGCATTTTTTTTTTCTTTTACCATTCTGTGTCTTTTAAAATCCTCTTCAACTTCTGAAATTCCAAAGTGATGGTAGTACACAAAGTGTCTCCTCTCCTCTCCTCTCCTCTCCTCTCCTCTCTCTCTTTTTTTTTCTTTTCTCTCCCTTTTTTTCTTTTCTCTCCCTCTCTCTCCCTCTCTCTCTCTTTTTTTTTTTTTTTCCCTTTCTTTTATAGTTTCTATTCATGCCAGTCCCAAGATATCTTGTCACAATTCCAGACTGGCAAACAAAAATAGGAGAGCAAAAATAAAATTTAACAAAAAATAAGAGGTTTCAGTCTTTTTCTTGTGTTCAATTCATAAAAGGAAAAAAAGAGGGAGATAGGTGAAAACACCAACTTACTTTTGACATTTGATTTTCAATATTTTCAGTACCAATGAAAACTTGGAATGTTAAAAGCAGAACTGAATAAAAGCCCTGAAAGCATTTGATGTGGTTCTTCAGCTATAAAAAAGCTCACTTTTGGTCAGACAAACAGAGCCAGGGGTAAACATCTGACTGGCTTTAGTTGAAACACCTGCACAATGGTAAATCGGTTCTTGTGGAGAGTACATTTTCTCCATGAATAGGAGATGGCAATCATACCTCCTCTGCTCGCTTCAAGCTTTCCATGAGAGGTATTAATCTCATGCAAGGTAACAGCATCTGACCTTGGTTACTACAGCAACCAGTTCTGCATGGCAGAGGCTGTAGGATCTGGGTCCAACCAGGCTTGTTCATCCTTTTTGCATTTGGGCTGTCAGAGTGATCTTGTAATATGACATGTCTCATAAGATAATGTTTTTTATTCCCAAAGAACCAATAGACTTCTTAACAGCTTTCAGTTTTTTTTTTGTTTTTGTTTGTTTTTTGTTTTTTTTTTTTCTTTTTAAAATAGCTTTCTGCTTGGTACCCAGTCCTTCTGCTTTGTGGCATTTTAACTACTCATCATAGTGCAAATGATCTGATTGAGAAGAATCAAAGTCTGGGATTTTTTTTCACCAAATATTATTATTTATTTGCTGTCACTTTACAGACAGCCAAGGCTTTTCTTGGAAAGTGGAAAAATTGTGTGTGAAGGTTCTTCAGTTTGGGAAAGATGTATGGTCAGGGCCAGCAGACAGGGTCAAGGCCAGGGAAGGAAGGAGTGATAACATTGATACCCGTTTACCACTTTTTCTGGATCTACCAGCCCTGCTGGGTCACATGCCAGTCTCCACCCACTGAAGGGGTCAGGAGGGTGGGGTGGGAGAAGCTTAATATAAAAGCTGGGGTAGAAGAAGTTGATAAAAACCTCTATTTGTAATAAGGTTTTAAAGTCATACCTTATGCTATGGGTGTGTTTTACTCTAATAAGACCTTTCAAAAATGTTCTAAACTCTCAAGACAAACCTCTTCTGGAGTGCTTTAACTTCACCTACAAGGTCCAGCTACAGTAGCTTCATGTGTGCATGGGTTAAAGTAGAAATGCCAGTTGTTCTTCTGAGGCAGCTTTAGGGCTCTTCTGTGTCACATTGACAATGAATGAAGTGGCTGGCTTCAAGATCTTACCTCATTTTACATGAGGTTTTTATTAAACGCAGAAGATGGGCTTGCCTAACTGTGCCCCGATCACATGGTCACACCTTGGTTTCTTTTTGTTCATACAAGTCTGAATGGACTAGCTGGCCATCTTGGTCTGAGTTGTTGCCCATTACAGCAAGAGCTCAGATGTGCTCCCTGATCAATCTCTATGACAGCCTATGTAATTTAAAGTGAGCCTAGACATCTGCCTATGTTGTATTTGCACAACCCCTACGTTGACTTGATGGCTCTCTGGTCCCACTGCCGGGCCCATGTGGAACAAACCTCTTTGACCTTCCTAGCAGATCAGAGCCATTCAACATCACTCATGGCTTGCTGGAACAGCGAAGGCAAAAAATACACAGCTGGCATTTTATTAACTTGAAGGATTATACTTTCAGCAACGTTCCAAAAAGTGGTTGGAAATAGATAATATATCTAAGATATATTATCTGTTACACCCACATTTGAATTTCAATACTCATCAGTTCATAAGCAGAAACAACTCCAGAGAAAGCAGGGACAGCATTTATCATGTTATGCTGTTTACCACTGGACAGAAAACAGAAGAGCATTCCTATTCTGCCTTACCTGTACTCTCTTTGTCACTTTACAGTCTCTTGATGGATATCTCCACTCATTGCTCTTTTCAAGCTTTTGGCCACACACAGAGGTAAAATTACTTAAGACAAATGCAGTGTTATTGAGGGTGCCAGTTAGGTCTTTTGGGTACTTCAGGGACAAGCTCTATGTTTTTTTTGGTCCTTCTTTGTCTTGCCTGTCTTACCAGACAGCAAACTTTTTGAGCAGAACCTCTTTTCCTGAGTGTGTATGCATTGCCTAGCACAAAGTGGGCAAAGGATTTTAGACAGCTCTGCCAATATTAATCCCCACTGCAGCCATTCCTCCTGCACGGTGCCAAGTGTGCTCCATCCCCCAAGATGACACTGGGCACTGAGAGCTCCTACCTGGAACTGGCTCCCAGTCAATGTTTAGTGTTGCTGATTCCCATGGTGGATAGGCAGACATGTGGGTCCTCCCATCCATGTGTCCGGCCAGGAAAGTCCTGACTCCAGGAGTGGCTGGCTCCCTGCTCTGGCAGGCTGGCTCCCAGCTCTCTGCGTGGGGCTAAGCCAGCACAGAGGCACCAGCGCAAGGGCTAGAGCCTCCACTTACAAAAGTCACTGCACCCTTCTCTCTCCCCCCACCTCTTTGTTCCACAGCCATATGAAATTAAAACAAAACAAAACAAAACCCTCACAATGGTCCAAAGAGTCAGATTTAAGTAAATGGGAAATAATTATATTTGGGTAGTATTTAGAAAGATAAAAACCTCTAGGTTTTTCAATAACCATTGAAATTCTCTCCTCTGTATTCAGGGAGGGGTTGACAGTTACCTTGGCTGAAATGAACAAGAGGTGCAGTAAAATTCTCCTGCAGGCAGTTTAAGCTTTTCTAATATATTTCAGAGACTGCAGAATAAGCTAAAAGTAAATAGTGTTGTAACTCAGTTCTTAATATCTCATTAAGCTTTATAAGCATGGGGGAAGGCGGAAAGGAAAAGAGGCAGGTTCATGTGCTTTTTTTTCACAAACCTTGCAAACTAGCAGTAAGCTGCTCTTACTCCTCACACTATTTTCTGATACATTTATGATATGCTTCCTCACACTTTTCTGATACGTTTCTTCTGCATTGTGGAAATATTAAATCAGTTTAGTTTGCCCGTGTGCACAGATGTAAAGGGAAATCCTTTCATTTCCCCACCTCCCTGATACAGAATATAGAAATCAGAGAAAAAGGCATTCAGGAGGATAAGTGAATGACAGCAAAAACAACACAGCTGGGGGTAGCAGCAAGCTGAACAGGAGAGAGGGCAGACTCACACTTCGGAGAACAGTTGCAGGAAAACACACATACTAGAACAGCTTTGAAAGAAGCATTTGGTTAAGATTTAACAAGTTAATCACTTACATGTTAATTACTGTTAACGGCAAGATTAAAAATAATAAAAGCAATTTATGTCATTCTAAAATAATTAGCCTTAATGACATGTTTGTACAGCACATACAAAGACATTTTGATGGGGATCAGCCCAACATCTGTGTGTGCATAGCATATACAACAGCAATCGGTCCTTGTGAAATGTCTGGCAGATGTGAGATCAGCAGCTTTGCTGAGACTTTTCCAGGGTTCCAGGGATCTGAGCACTGACTTACTCTGATTTTCTGCAGGTGCTCATGCTTCTGAAAATGAGGATGATTTCTCTGTGTTCTCCCTTATGTATGCCTGTTGCATTAGCTCTGCTCTGCACCTTCAGAAACAGAAGAGACGTTACAGGACTTCCTCAGGCTGACTAGAAAATCACTGTTGGCCTTGGGATCTGCATTCCTGGCACCTGTGGCAAGTTTTATGCAGGTTTTCCTGTCTTGCTTGTCTCTTCTGTATCACATGTTTGAGTAATAACACTCTTCTCCTGGCTGATAAGTGGTGGTGTTAATTCCCTTTGGGATTGTTGTGGAGTCATTTAGCTGGTGTGTAATTCAATTTCTTTACACACAAGGAAAAGTTAACACAGTTCTTACTGTTGTTTGTATTCAGTCATCACCACTCCCAGTCAAATCACTGGTGATGCTAACTGTGGGGAACAACTGTGAAATGGTAGGGATTTCTTCTCCAGGTGTCTTGAGTAATTGAAGCTATCTACACAGAAATATTTCTGAGTAAGAAAGGGCAAAATCTTGTTAGCCTTATATAATATTAACCATAATATTAAAATATTATGCCACTCATAAAAGCTAATGAGTGGTAAACACACTGGGAAGGATAATGACCCTAGGTGAATGTTACCTATGGAGAGCCCGGATTGAATATCTACTCTGTTGTTAATAATGGACTTGTGGATTTGTTACCATCTTGGCTACTGCTATAGGATTGATAGTTGGGTTTTCCCTTTCACTTGGGCAGTCTAAGTGATCTGAACTAGAGTTGCCGGCTACAACTTCCGTTATTTCTCTACATTTAGCTCTTTAACATATGAATGTAGTAAAGCGAGGGGTGCAGCCTCTTTCCATCTGTCCTCCTCGTTCAAATACAGATGTCTCCAATGACAGCAGAGTAAATGACCTCTTGACAGCAAGCGTAGCACATGGTGTCCTGGTTTCTGCAGGCTATGTTGAACAAGCAGCAGCACGTGGTTAGCTGATGCAGGGCCTAGTCTTTGTGCTGAGAGAGTCTCATCAGTGTTGCTCCCTTGCAAGTTGTTTTGGGTGGAGATGTCATCTGCTGCACCTGAGTAAGTGGGGTGGAGGCCTCTTAAATGGTGGTGGTGAGGGTTTGGGCTGCTAGGAGTAAGCAGAATGAAGGCAGGTAGAGCAATGATGGTGTTGATGTTAGCTCTGTGGTACCATGAGGATTCCTGGCTCTGGTCTTTTGCTAAATCTCTGCTGAGGTTCCTAGCCTTCATGTTCTGGGGTGCTGCTGCAGCTCTGGCCTTTGGTGGAGTTTTTGTGATCCTGATGGGCAAGAACTATGGATATTTATTTCAGGAGTGTTTCTTGTCTCTCCCTGGCTGGCTGGCTGTTGCAGCTGTGCTTATCTTGCTGCCTACTGGAGTTTTGGTTCTCTTTGTTTCTGTTAAGAGCTCCCGCTATGAGCAGGGGTGTCTCATGTACTTGCTGCTGGTCCTTCTTTGCTTAGAAATGTCTTCGGCACTTCTGGCACAGTTCTACTCTACTCAGGTGGCTTCTGAGCTGAAAAGCAGTATGGATGACCTTATCTCTCAGTACAATGTGACACGCTCCCAGGGCCCTGGCAATGATGCTGTGGATGTGTTACAGAGGAAGCTGCAGTGTTGTGGGATCCAAAACTACACAGACTGGCTAAATGCAACAGCTTGGCTTCTTCCAGCTAAAAGAGCTCGTGTCCCTGTGAGCTGCTGTAAGGAGAAGTATTCTCACTGCAGGGGTGACTTAGGACATCTGCAGCATCTTTTTCAAGAAGGCTGTCTAAAGAAGCTCGAAGACCGGTTACGTTTTGGCCTGTTCTATGTATTTTGCTGCTGTATTGTGCTGGCTGTCCTAGAGCTGTTGGCTGGTGTCATCAATGGCATCCTCATGTGGCACCAGCCTCTCTGTGACCTCTTTTGTCTGGACTCATGTACCTGCTAATAAGCCTGTAGACACCAGCAGCATTGGTGAACCTGAGATGTGTTTCCTTGGTTTTGTACCACTCTGCAGTTACATGAGAAGAAAACTTTTTTTTAAAATGTGTCTGCATGTAAATCAGATTAATTATCACCGGGTTATTTTTTTCTTTACTGTTATGATACTAGATTATTTTTTCCCCCAGTTCTTGTTCAATAAGTGTCCTGTATCTGGAAAACTTCATTGCTGGAAGTAACAGCAGGGAGGAGAGCATCTTCAGCATGTGCAAACATGAAACTACTGTATGTGAGTGTGGGAGAAGCAGTAGGCAGAGGTATGCCTGGTTTAGGGGAGCATGTTGTGAGGTCAAGACCCCAACTTTTGAAATAAAATGTAACTGTACTAGAATCTTAAAGTAATTAAAAAGCAGATTCTTCCAGCTTTGAACTTGTATTTAATGCTTTAGTATTTCTAGAAGCCCTTTGGATAAAATTTAACACACTTTTCTTTTTCTCCTTCAAACACTGGTTTAAAAAGTAGCTTATTCTTCAGTGAAAATAAATACCAATTTTCAAAGTGGTATGAGAGTGTAATCTAAAGGAGGAAGATGTGTTCAACAGCATTGGGTAATTAATAAGATGACGTATAGCAGGAGGTGTAGTTATCTCAGGAATTGCACAGAAGTATTTCACAAATTAAAGAGGAAGAAAGTCTGTCTGTATTCATTTATTTTGTGTTAAAGCAAGTTATAAGTCAATTCTGTCCTGAAAAGTTATGTGGTGTTGAATGCATGCTTGAATGACAACAGCAGTAGGCAGCTTTTTCTTAAGATCCCTCTGCCCTACCCTTACTAAATCTTCTTACCCATTTTCTGTGGGTCTGCATATGCTGAAAGGCGCTAAATCAGCATACAGGCTATCCATATTCTTGTTTGTTAGTGCTGTTTAGGGAGGTGCTGGTAAAGACTGCTCTACTCTGCTGGGCTCTGCCATGCATGGTTGTGTGTCTGTCTGGGAAATGCTCTCAGCCTCACTGCTGACTGGGAACTGCATGCTTTGGTAAGTGTATGTAGGGAATCTCCAGGGCCTACAAGTGCCTCACATTAGGCTTTGCCAGACTGGGAACAAGGAAACTGCCTGGGTCACAAAAAACACTGGACTGGGCAGGCAAGTCCCTTAATGCTTGAAGCAATAATCAGTTATCATTATTGCTTTAAGTTTTCTACCAAATGCCAGGTACTCTATGACAAATTCCAGACCCCAGATACTGACACCATGTACTGACTGGCATGGGGAAAAAAGTTAGAGGACATAAGTCAGCTCTTGCAGTCTTGTTGACTATGCGGAAACCAAACATGAAATACTGCAGAGCTGTTTCATAAAAAAAGACCTTGATATAGATAAAGGAAAAGAACTAATTCATTAAGAGTGAGTAATTCTTCTAAAAAAGAAGGAATGTTTGAAAGCAAAAGTGGAAAATAGATGTGCCTTTGAGTAACAGAAGAAAAAATTTCCTTCAGTTTGCCTCCCTGATGTGAGATGCGTGTGGCTGTGAACAAAATTCATCTAGTTAAGCACTGCAACTGGATCTTTATGGTTCTGTGGTTCCCTGGCACATAAATGTTTTGTGGTGCAAAGTTATTGCTATGACATTACAAAGATGCAATGAAACTGAAGTAACAGCAACTGGCCCAGGAAGCAATTGAGTTTGAAGAAAGGTGGAAGAGTGGAGTGAATGTAGTGCCTTTTTACCATCTGCCTTTCTTAAGGGGGATAGTTTTCTTCTCAGATCATTTCTCATCCCTTACGACTTCCTTCACATGTTCTCAGCCAAAATCTCTTTAAAAAGGGGAAATGCCCATCTTTTTCAGTACTAAGTGGAAACAATAAATTTCAAAGTGGTTAAAGAGAAGAATTACTAACATGAATGTCCTTGTCTACTCTCCAGTCTGTTAAAAGTCTAGGTCATGCATGGCTCTCTGTATTTTACTGTACTAAGAATTAAAATATAAATAGGAAATAAAAAATATCAGAGTTAACTATAAGAAATGACTTTTAATAATTATGTTTTTTCCCCTGCATACTAGAGATGCCTCTGGAAGATCAGATCTTAATCCTGGTAAAAATGAAGGCGAGAGTTTGAGGACGGATGAAACACCTACTACAGATAGAAATGGTTGTTAGCAGAGAGCTGCGAGACAAACCAATACCCTTTTCTGCTTGTGTGGACTTGGGCAGTTTGATTCTGAGTAGTTATTTCTGGACAGGAGTAACTTCTTTTGAAATAAAAATGATGTTATTTCTAAGCAGTGGCAGTGTATTTCTGTGTTATAAGATACATAAATCCTTGGGTACTGTTGCAATCTATACCTTGCATGCTTTGGTCTGAAAGGATCTCCAAATGATTTTCATAATCTGTAAAAATGAGCGTTTGTATAGGCAGACAGTGGGTGACTTACAGTCAACATTTCTGAAAATTTTGTTGCTTTGGGTTTGAAGGGAAGACACTGATGTCCAGTGTAAAGCTGGAAATACATTCTATAATTACTCTTCTGCAGTGTACACTGAAATACTGTGTGTGAATTGATGATGTCACTATGATGTCCTTCTTCTTAGAAGATAATAGTCAGAAAGACAAAAATTAATGTTGAAAGGTAAAAGTCATCATTGCAGCTTTATAACAACCTCTTTCTGGTATGCCTCTCTTGAACTGAAACACCAGACTTGTCAGGGAGCACTGGCTACAGCTCTGGGACATGGCCATTTTGAAAGTGATCACTGCTTTCTGACTCCTTCACCTTTCCTGATGGTGAACATGTTGAAATAATTCTGTTTTTTCCTTGTCTTTCTGTGTGCCTGTTGGTTTTTCTGTCTTTCATTCTTTCTGTCTTTTTACCAAGAAGGAGTGCGCACCCCCCACCTGCACCCAATGGTGGAACATGTATTATTTTAACTCTAACTGATCAGAACATAATTAAGATTCTGGAATTATGAGTTGACCTTCATCAAGTCTATTGTCTTTTCAGTTTAAAATTAAATTCTATATCACAAAGTAGAAAGATCTGGGCTTTGCTAGAAGGTGATTGAAGACTCAGTTCCTGCCTACCTCCCATCGATATTGTTACATCACTTAAAGTTACTCTTTAATTGAATTTATGGCTTTTATAGCCTGGTAAGGTTTTTTGTCTGTGCAATGAAACAGGAGGTTGTGTTATAGTCTGTGATTTTTCTTAGAAATAGAGTTGGGTCATCTCCACCAGCTAGAAAAGATTATGTGGAATAGCTAAGCCTTTTTTTTTTTTTTTTTTTTTTCCTTGCTAAACAGGGTATTTTTCTTTAGAACATCACTAACAGTAAGCCCTTTGCCAATATTTACCAGCTGCTACTTCAAACACCAGGAAGTAATCCCATTGTGTGTGATTGTCCCTTGAGCCAAATGGCTCATTCAAAGCAATGGAACATTTTTCAAGCATATTTCTGAGAGCCAGAGAGTTGCCAAGTTGACATTGGTTGGTATGAAGCATTGACGATAAAAGATTTCATGTCATCTATTGTTAATATTTTTAGGTGTCAGAAATCAGTTTTTATCTTGAAGGATCCCTTTTAACGTTTTCATTTTTTATAAAAAAATAACTATCTTCAAGACGGTAAGCATTTTCTTATTGCCCATGGTATACTGTAAATCACTGTAGAAACATAACCTGGTTTTCCCTATAGATACATAGCTTCACTGAAGAATTCAGAAAGTTCTTACAGTGAGTTAATTGCCTCAGTGATGCTCTGATATACCATGGAAGTTTGTTTTGTAAAGAAAAGTGATGTCATCTATCTTCTCCAGTAGAGGAAAAGTTGAATATTTCATGTACTGACTTAATACCTAAGGGAATCAGCTCTAAAAGCAGCTGTGCGTGTGAATAACTTGATTTTGTCAGTAAAGGTCACGCAGGTAAAGCTATCCAAGAGCACACATTTGCAGTTTCACATCTTAAAACTGGAGGAAGATGGCTGTACCTGCCTGGCACAGAATTTGTATGAACCCATAGTTAAATCCGTGTGGGGTGCTGGAAGAGAAGGTTGCACAGGCTAAACAAGACAACACAAGGTACATCTATATATTTGTTAAAGCTAAGTGAATGATACATTTCTTGAAAAATTATACTGCTGGTTTGAGGAAAAAAGATTATTCTTGTGCTTAAGGCATGAAAGATGAAAGCAGGAGGCTGTACCTCTGGAGAGAACATAGGAGAAATAATAAATCCTTAAATCAACTCATTCATGTATTCCTTTCAATTTTTCTCACTCTTTTATACGTACTCCTAGAGAAAATACCTTCCAAAACCACATATGTGTGTTTCAGAGAGAGAATGTTTGAATAAACAGTATGTAATTTATGTGTATAGGTGTGCATATTTATGTGCTGATTGTACATGGATATTATTGTGGAGCCTTCTATAACAGTAAGTCAATAGATTTCTATTCAGCTTGTAGCTGTAGGTGATTAATTGTAAGAAATATGATTCTGAGTGCTTTTATGCCCTGCATAGTCTTGGGTTGGAGAAAAAAGATGAAAGTAGTCATTGCATGTGAGAGGTATGATTTCTTTCAAAAAAGTTCCTTTCTAATTAAAGAAGCTTCAAATAGTAGACCATTGGCAATGTCCAAGAGACTGCATATAGGAAACCCCGCATCTGTCTCTTCATCCTTTAAATCATGTCAACTAATATCTCTTCTGATAATTCAACAGAAGCAGTCAGTATGCCTCTTTTTATTAGACTTCAAACTGTTAATTTCTAACCGTGATTTATGTGTTACTTCCTAAGATGATTTGCCAGAATTCAGCTTTGTGAGTGAAGGTATGGGGTTGGCATCTAAAGTAATGAAAAAACTTTTGAAGCTTTGTTGGATTATAGATTAAAAAAAATAAAAAAAGAGGTAATCACAGACTGAGAAAATCCCTTTCAAAGAGTGAGGAACTCACTCAACTGTTTAAACAATGCAATATTTAAGCCAGTGCTCCAGGCTTTTTACTCTGTTGTTGTCTTTAGAAAGCATTTCAGGCATATTAACAGGTACCAGGAGCTTACACTTCCATTGCAGAAGGAATCTGAGATTACTGTTTACTTAGATCCACAGGCACACCATAAGCAATTTCTGCCTAGTGGAAGTGAGCTTAAGATTTGTGTACATGGGAAACGGGTGCTGGGAAAAGCAGCAGCTCTTCTCAAACATTTCTGTTTTGGAAGAGATTCGCATACAACTCCTTTAGACTAAGTCTATCCCCATAGAAAGCTGTTTTAAGACAGCTAAGAAGGAGTTCTGCACACAGCATGTCCACGTAGAGATTTTCAGCTTCTCTGGTACTGGAAGACCTGGCTTCAAAACTGCATACAGCCTGTCGTATGGAGGCAAACAAAATGTTCAAGTTTGCTGATGACACCAAGCTGT
>KL273129.1:2732-26407 GCA_000699545.1 Podiceps cristatus | reverse complement strand
CCCGAGCAGTGATCTCAGAACAGCAATTTCCTCAACAGTGGTCTTGGAACCACAAGTTCCCAAAGAAGAGGGAGGGAGGGAACCTGGCCCACCAGCTGGTCTCCACTTATATACTGTGCATGATGTCTATGGTATGGAATCTTTCCTTCAACCAGATTGGGTCAACTGTACTGGCTATACCCCTCCCAGCTTTTTGTACCTGCACATTAGCAAAACCTGGGAAGTTGGGGGGGGGGAGGGAAATCCAAAACACTATAGCATATAGCAACTGGGAAGAAAATTAGCTCCATCCAGCCAAAACCAGGACAATCCTGAAAAGACGTATTCCTTTATTAGCAACTTTTGAGACCTAATAAATACAGAGTTTAGAATTCTGAAAATTCTGGCAAACTTCATCCAAATTTAAAAGGGAGGAAGAAGTCTTACAATTTATTAGATTTCTGCAAATTTTATCAAAGTTGGCATTTGCTGTAAGAGAAATCTAAATTGATGTCTTGCACCTCTGGGCAAGCTATTGGTGATTCTCAAGACACTCTAGTTCCTTAGGTTTGCAATGTGAACAGCCTGTATAGCCTTCTAAACACTTTGTCTAACTTACCTTCCTATGACAGCTGATAATTGAAACCACTAAAATACGGGCTTTGTGAAAACGTGTTATGCTATTAGTTTTAGCTTTGCGCCATGCAAGAAATCGTAGATCTAGGCAAAACAGTAAAATGTTTAATTTTTATTTGTTCGTAGGGATTTGTATGAAACCTTTCAAGGAGGCCATACCTCTTTGTCCTTCCCCATCCTCTATTCCCCTTCGTCATACATGTATGGTTTCTTCTCAGGAACTTGAAGTCTCTGTTGTTTTTTTTTTATTTGGTGGTTTGTCTTCTGTGTCTTTTGTTCATTTGTCAGATGGATACTGCATGCAGTCAGTTTGTGGGTTTTTTAGTTGCTAATCCGTATGAACAGTCTAGATCCTCAGGATAACTGACTCTGTGTCTTAGCAAGTCTACACGCAGAGAGGGATAACTGAATCGATTGTAGCCAGGAATCTTTTCTCAAAGGAAGATGAAAAGAGAACAAGCAGAAGAGTCACATGCCAATTCAAAACTGAATTTGTGGTTTCATTCAAAATGTAGTGTTAATAAACTTGGAATGTATGGGTTTGCACTACATTCTTTAAATTGCAGCTCAAAAATGCAGTATTATCAGTCTTGTCTGGTTGGTTTCTGGATCTCCGTCCTTTGGTTCATTAAGTGTTAGAGATGAGAACCAAGCAGTGGAGTAGCATCAGCTAAAATACTGGGATGGTGATGTGATTCAGGATGCACCCAGGTAATCTAACAGGCTATCTTAAAGAACAGAAACTGTGCAGTGGGAGAGGCAGTTAATATTCCTGAGAACATGACACGGAGGCATTCTGTAAGTGCACTTTGACCCTGAAATTACAAACCAAGATGTTCAGATGGTTCAGAAATGTAGTCCTAGTATTGTGGTAGCAAATAGTTAACATAAGGTAATATATTTACTGTAGTATTTAAATAAGATTGCTATTGTTTGTTTACCATTATATAAAAGCTATAATTACATGTTTGGGTTTGTTTGGTTTTTCTCAGTTTGACTCTAGCAGAGTATCACGAACAGGAAGAAATTTTCAAACTTCGATTAGGACACCTCAAAAAGGTATGTATATGGTCTCTTATTCTAAGATTTTATTTTTTTTTTTGACCATGCCCAAAATGATAAAAACTAGTACTATCAAAATAAGGAGAGGGCTTGTTAGGAGCTATCAGATCAGAAAACGTAATACTAAAAGTGCTGTACGCTTTTATGCCTAATAGTGGCTTTCATGTTTTGTTTTGGTTTTTTGTGGTTTGTGTTTCTTTGTTTGTTTTAGTGCAGCTTACCATAAACACTGAGAGTACAGGGGAGTAGTAGTGAGTCCATCCAGTATAACACTGTACTGATTCCTTGAATCCTCAGGACAGCCATGATGCCACCCATACTGCTCTTGTTTCAGAGCTGAGGAAGTGGAGTCAGCCAAGTTTGATTGACCTTTAAAAACGTCCAATTTACAAAGCATTATATTTCTGAATTAATACCCTGTTTGGATCATCTATGGTATCCACTTCAGTTGTTATCAGTTAGCACCCTACCTATCACAAGAGAGAATATAATTTTCCTACTTTTATGGAAAGCCTCTTCTCTGTATCTTGAACTGTTTTTGCAGTCACATATTTTACTCCAGTTTTTCTTTTGAAAAAAGCAACAGTACTTTTTTTCTTGAAGCCCATCATTCTAGTAGATCTGTGTAATGAGGTAATTATGATACAAACAAACTATTGCTTATTCAAGCAAAGCTTTTGAAGAATAATCTGTGAAAATGAAGGACAGTTGAAGTAGGCAGAAATATCTCAACAAGTGTGAAAGGAAAGTACCTTTATCTGCTGAGATGTTCAGTCAAAACAGGCCATAGTGTTTTTCCCCTTGAAATATTGCACAAGTCTGTTTCAGGCCTGTTCTCTTCAAATGTAGAAGTCACCTGTTATAAATCCTACTATAAGAAACTGAACTGGGACCTTTGAGAACACTGATGTTCCTTTTAAGGAATATGACAAGAAAGCACTTGAATCTGTGGTAGGGAATCTGCATATAAACTCGTTGGCACTGGTGAAGTAGACTGACCACATAGTTCTCCATTGTTAATGCTTTAGAAATAGCACCAGCTTTGCGTGAAATTCTGTTAGGAAATTCTGTAGGGTTTTTTCCATGCTTTAACTTTTTTGAAGTCTAATGCAAATTTCAAGTGACGCATGAAGGAAACTGTTACACAAGTTGTTTGATACCTGAATTTTGCTCTCACCTTGAACATCAGTGCTGGGGTACTCTGTATAAAAAGGAATTTCCTCGAGTCAATGCCAGAGGGGAAACAAAAGTTACTTCTTAGCAAATCATGTTTGAATATATCTGAAAATAATATTAAAAATACATACTTGCATTTTAATTCTTACGTGCGATACAGATTTTGTCTTTAACTAAGAAAAACAATTTTGTTATCTTTTTATTTGGCTGTATTTCTTCCCTAGTGCTTCTTTGCTGGTTACGTTTTTTTCTTCTTTCCTTCTGCATATGCTGTTTTGCTGTCTGCTCCTCTTCCTTTTCACTCGCCAGATGCTTTCCTGGTGCTCTTATTTTTGGTGCCCTGTACATGCTGCCACCACCAGTTTTCTTTTCCTTCTGCTCCCCAGGAAATTCTTTTCCAGCTAGCAGCTTTGGTCCTGGAGAGAGGCTCTTGTTTTCTCACTTCCTTTTATATAGCAGTGACCTGAGGCAGCTAAGCTGGTTCATTCTTGCTTAAAGGTATTCACAGCCTGAGTGTCCTAAATAATAGCTGGAAACAATGCAACCAGCCAGTTCTCTTTGGACTAACATTGGCCTATGAACCACATTTTGAGAACCACTGAATTGCATAATATATGAACAAAAAAGCCCAAAAGAGGCATAACTGATGGATTTTTTGTCAGCCTTTGGGAAGAACATAGACAATTGTGTGTGTATAAGTGTGTGGCCTTTTGCAGGGGGAGAAGGGCTAGAATTCTTTGAAAAAGACTATTGGGTTATAAGGAACTGCATATCATTTCAGGGTATTTAAGAGAACTGCAAGGATGAATCTAAATATATTTAAAAAAAAAGTTTAACATCATCTAAACAGGAAAAAAAAAAATCACATTATATGTTAGGAAAAACAAATGGTCCACAAAGATCTGCAAACAGATTAGTGTTACTTAGTCCAGCTTTTAAATTATTAGGAATTTGATTTTTGTTTTCTGAATGGAAGTTCATCTAATGTCTTTTTTGGGGATGAGAAGCTTTTTCCTTAGCTTATGGGGAGGGGTTCAGGATATCCACTGAAATCATTTGATCCGGACTCCTCAACTTGGTGGAAATGTGGCCATTTAATGTGTATTCTAGATTATATAAATATAGTTATTGTTTCAGGATGTGGCTTTATGATATACAATGTTTGGAAATAGCAGCTTTACAGCATCTTCTCTCCTTCTGCTGACTTCTGCCTTCGTCCCCTTGTGCCATGACTTGTTGCCCTGTTGCTTTTACCAGCACCACCAGGTTGTGCAGTCACAAAACTGATCTAGTCTCTTACAAAAACAAATAAAGTATCTTTTTTGTGAGGCTTGCTTTTTTTTTTAAAAAAAAAAAAATTGATTAGTTTTCCAATTTGTTTCACCATGTGGCTGTACAAGAAGCTGTGCCAAATGCAAGAGGTGCTGCAGGGCACTGCTTCCACTGGCACTGCTGCTAAATAAATATGTATCAGATGCCAGGCCTTCTTTTTCCTTTTTCAGCTAGAATAGTTCCATAATTATGAGCTTTCTAGTGTGGACTAATTTTGTCTCCCCTTTCTTCAAACTTTCAAGTTCTAGAGGTACTAACTCTGAAATGGATATAACCCTTTCTACGGTGGTTTTCAATAAATACACATTTTTCGCTTCCAGTATAGATACATAGGTTTCCACAAATTAGGCATCATGAATTCTTTACTATTTCAGAGAATCTGAACAAACAACTATTTCAGTGCTCTCTAATATGTATCATAAAGATGAAATAATTTTAAGTGCTCATACCTGACATGCTTCTTTTGAAATTGCACTCAAAATCTTAGGTAATACACATTCTGCATTCGTAATTTTAGTAAGATACAAATGGAAAAATCTTTTTAAATTAGCTTAGTTTTGGTGTCTTGTATCAACACCTTAAGAACATTTCTGCTGTAATGACTTATTCTTTTATTCTTTTTTTTTGATTTGCACTTCAGCCTCAAAATATTTTAAACATCTTTTCTTAATTTGCCGATTTGTACAAGATCTATAACTGCACACATCTATTTTTTTTTCTTCTTTGTACATCAATTTCAGACCGTTTCCCAGATAATTTCTCTCCTTGGCTGAGGTACAAAACCCAGCTGCCTCTCATTTCAAATAGCATCCCTACAGTGCAGAACAAAACTGTGAACATCCCATTACCTGTGGGTTCATGGACAGAAAGGTTCCTTGAAACAGGCTTTTGCCTTATTTTTCTGAATTTTTCTGTCTTTAAGAGAAAAGCTGTGCTTTTTTTTTTTCAGCAGGGTTTTGTAATGTAATGTTCCTCCATCACCACTAGTATTGATGTAGGGGTAAAAATATCCTTTTCAAACGGGGAGTAAATGAGCTTTTATATTTCATTCTTTTCATTTGCAGGAGGAAGCTGAAATACAAGCAGAACTTGAACGTTTGGAAAGAGTTAGGAATCTTCACATAAGAGAACTGAAAAGAATAAATAATGAAGATAATTCACAGTAAGAGACTTACTGTCTTAATTTTGCATGTCTACTTTAAAAATAATGCTCTAAAATCACATTTTACCTACAGGGAGAGGCTCATTAATTATTTTTTCTTTCTTTCTCTTTGTTTATGTATTTATTTTAAACACTAACATATTTAAACTTTTTTAAAAATAGAATTACTTATAATTTGGTAAACTTATTAATGATTTTATTGAATGCGCAAGAAATAACATATATACACAGCTTATAATGCCGGAGAGCTAAAATTTGTTAGACCATATTACTAGGCTAAAAAAAAAATACTTGTAAGGGAACCTAGTGCAATTCATTTAGCTGACAATAATGCAAGAAAATGGCGGGGAGGTTTGATGCAACAGCAGCAATTTTGTGATGCAGTTAAAATTAGTTTTGGTTTTATTGCACTGTAATTTCATTCCTACTAGGTACAGTAGGAAAAAGACAAATGCAAAGTCTTTTGTATTATGTTAAATGTTACTCTGTACTTCAGCTTGCATGGCAATATATCAAAATATTAAATTATTATTTAATATCAGCTCTTACTATGTAGATTTGAAAGTAATAATTACATAACTAAATTAAAAAAAAGTGAATACAAACACAAAGTGCTGGTGAAACTCTAGTGTTAGAGCTGGCACTGTTGCTTGAAGGGAAGGGGTTCTGCCTATCCCTGACCACTTCATTACGCCCTTGCCCTGTTGCCTTCACATGCTTGCAATGGCACTGCTTTACTGAGCAGGCACTGGAAATTGATCCGAGTCAAAACCAGCTCCCGTGGTTTCTTTTTCTGGGTTAATTTTAACCCCAGATCAGTTTCCTGGTCTTGTTCTTTGCCCCATTTGCAAAAATGCTTATGCTGCCATGAGGAAAGAGGGCTGTGCAAGCATGGAACGAGCAGCCAGTGGGAAGGAGATGATGGGAATGGGCTTCTCTCTTTCTGACCTAGTAAATGTTTATGAAACAGTAGCCTTAAGAGTTTAGAACTTTATTTTCTTTTTAACTTCTAGACACAATAGAATTATATATACATTAAGACTTCTAAGAAAGCTTCTTAAAGCAACAAGATGTGAAATTGTACTTAATTGTTTTAATGGTCCCCATACCTGCTCTGAAGGAATACAGAAAATTTTTGTTATTGTGTGGTTATAATGCTAATTGATAGCTAAATTAGTGTTGTGGTTTGGATATGAAAAATAATGGTGGTGATGCTTACAATTCAATGGCAGAATATTTTCTTTCAAAAATAAATGTCCTGCAACATATAAACAAGTAGTTCTTTGCAGGTTAAATGATAACCTTTCTTAAAATTGAGCACTTGCATTAGAAGGTTTGGGTTTTTGTTTTTTTTTAAAAAAGGGGGGTGGAGGGATCCTTCAACAAGAAAGTATAAATGCTGTAGAAAAATGACAAGTTTTGACTGTGTAAATATTGCGTATGTGGGGCAAAGAATGTCCAAATTACAGTCCCAGATGAAAACAGAGTTACAGGACATAGACAAGCAGAATACTGCAGCTTCACTGCTCATTTTCTGCAGTGAATGTTGACACATTTTGTGGTACAGAATGAAAGGCTTTAAACTGTGTATTCATGTTTTTGTGGAAGTTTAGACTTGAGTATTCACCAAGTGGCCAAGCTGCAGCTTACACTCATAATATGGAAGACAGAAGCATCGGAGAAGTAATTTAGGTCTGTAGCCCCTGCTGTCTTTCCTATGTGTCTTGGCAACTTGGCCATTTGATAAGGGAGAGGGTTCTGACGTGAAGCAGCTGTTGAGTCCTGACTCAAATCCTGTTGGGTTTTCAGCTTCCAGCTGTGGTGCAAAGCTGAGCCCTCTTTCTTGTTCTAGCAACATTCCCCTCTACATCCCTCTACCCAGCTATGCCCTCCCCAAGCATCCCAAATATAAATTAGACTGCAAACTCACCTGTTTGGGGTTCCAGCCTTGCCAATGGAAAGTACAAAATATTGCCCAGTTCAGAGGTGGGTGAACCTGTATGTCTGCATGTGTTCTTTACAACTACACTGGGATAAAAGGACAAGTTGAGAGTGCAGGTTAGGGCTTCCCTGTCTGGGTTTAGAGCCCACATGATGCTGGGGCTACCTGCAAGGTGCGGGTTCAGGGCCACAGAGAGCCACACAGAGTAGCAAAGGCAGTGGTGGAGAGGGAAGGTGGTAAGGTTCACAAGATCAGCCCTACTAGAGGTATATATGTAATAGAAGGGCCAAGAAAATACAAATCTAAACTTGTTGAGTGTGGTTTCAAAGAATTGGGCTACTGGTCACATGACATCAATCGCCTAATCATGCTACCTCTAAATTTGTTATTTCTTCTACAGTGACTGCATTACTTACTGTTTATGATTCTTTTTTAAAAAAAATATCTTTAGCATTGAAATATGTATTTTCGTAGCAAGGAAAAGGGAAGTTTTATATTTAAAAGGGGCACAGTAAGCAACACTATGCATCTTCCCTCAAATACTTGACTGTCTATCTCCATAGCTCCAAAACTGTAGAGAATATGGAGGGATGGGATGACCTATTGGCAGACTAACCCTAAACCCTTCCTTAAAGTTTTCTATGGAGTATAATTGGCAGCTGGCCCTAGATTCATGAGTATAGTTGTCTCATAGTGACACTAGAAATGTGATGAGTATTCACCTCCCTTCCCCCTGGTTGGATGGAAGGATGTATTTTGTTTTCTACACTTTTCAGGAGACAGTACGGTCTTTTTCTCCGTCCTGCAGCATCATTTTGTGTTCAGAAAGAGTGATTTGTTCTTGCTTTTGATCAGAATACGAGCAGATATTAAGTCCTTTGGTGTATTTTCCCCATATTCCTGTTTGTTATTTGTTAACTTCTTAGTGTTACATAAAATCCATTTTTGGGGGTGGGGGGGGAAGTCAGGTATGTACAGCAAATCTGGTCATGCTTCATGTGAAATTGGAAGTATATCTTCCTTGTCTATTCCAGAAAGCTGAAGTATGAAACTTCTACAAAATTTGTTACAAGGAGAGAGCCCTTGTATTGCATGTCTAAGTTTAAGGATGCTTTTCTTCAAAAATAGAGAAAAATAACAAGAAGTTTATCAGAATTGACTGTTTTGATGATGATGATGTGATAGCATTTGTACGCTGAATAGTCAAAAGGTACTGAGATTGGCCATGTTGTATAGTTGTGCCATAAAATGACACATGATGTAATACCATCAGCATATTAGATATTGCTAGTAAAAAACATACTCTATTTGAGAAGTAGTATTAAGAGGTTTACATTTTAGACTCTATTTGTGTGCCTTACATAGAATTAAATGATTTTTTTTTTCTTTCGAGATTTAAAGATCACCCCACATTGAATGAACGGTATTTGTTACTCCATTTACTTGGCCGAGGTGGCTTCAGTGAAGTATACAAGGTAGAGTGTGTTGGGTCTGATAAATTTAATGTTTGAGCAATGTACTTTAGTACATTTAGTTTGGGGGGGAGGGTAGGGATCTAAATAAGCAGAAGGATTGTAATGTGTATACTCATTAAATGTGGTTTGAGCAAACTTTGATTTACTCGTGGAGGGGAGGTAGCATTATAATAGGCTTGTCAATAGACCTGTTACATGCCCATTTTTTTCCTCTCTTTATTGGGTGTTATTTTTATCGTCTTTGGTTATAACTTTCCCATATTTGTGGGTTTCTTTTTTAGGCTTTTGATCTTTGTGAACAAAGATATGCTGCTGTGAAGATTCACCAGCTAAACAAAAGCTGGAGGGATGAAAAGAAAGAAAACTACCACAAGTAAATATTAATGACTTACGCTTCATATGTTAAATTGAATAGCATTTTATTGATTGTAGAAGGTTAATGTATCCATCTTTTTAGACATGCTTGCAGAGAGTATAGAATACACAAAGAACTGGATCACCCCCGGATAGTTAAACTGTATGACTACTTTTCCCTGGATACAGATACGTAAGTACATAAAATGATACATTTTCTAGAACTTGGCAAGTATTTTAGTGCTGTATATTAGATAAACAGAAATAAAGAGTATTTGAACAAAAATACATTCTTGCTTTCAGACAAAGGGTTTAGTGTTTCCTTAAGGGCACTTAAAAAAAACCCCAAACACTAGTTGCAGAATTTTGTCTCAGGCCTTCTGTAAAGTGATGAAAACAGTGTTTTGCAACACCTGACTAGCAAGCCCTACAGGATGTCCTGATGGTAAAAGGGACAAGCTGTGCTGTAATGTTTTTGGGCAGAGCAAGGGCTGCTGCAGGGCACCTCTGAAAGGCTGCTATAGCTTAGACAAGTTTCCAAGACTAAATGACATCAGGAGTGCTATTAGCCTAAGGGTCGCCCACGGTCACTAGGCTGCACATCATTGCAGGAAATTGTGTCACATCTTAAGGGATAGTGATTTTTTGGTTTTTTGATTGCAAAATGTGCCTACGTAAATAAGGGGATTTTTCACTCAACCTCTTGTCAGTATGGATGCATTTTCTCTTTTGGTGAGTATGAATGTTCTGATTGATGTCTAGTTTCATAAGCTAATAGTTAAGCCATGTGTTCTATTAAGTTTCATGCATGTATTTTAACATTCAGGCAGCCATTTTTAAACTTGCCCATGTCAAACTAGGTTGTCACATCTCCATTTTTGATTGTGCCATTTGATACGTTATTTAATCTTGGCTCTCTGAATTCTACCTAGGTTTTGCACGGTGTTAGAATACTGTGAAGGCAATGACTTGGATTTCTATCTCAAGCAACATAAACTGATGTCAGAGAAGGAAGCTAGGTCCATTGTAATGCAAATAGTAAATGCACTACGATATCTCAATGAGATCAAGCCCCCTATTATACACTATGATCTTAAACCAGGTAAATGAGGAATGTTGCAATTGAAAATGTCATGGTTTGGGTTTTTTTAATCCTTTATTTTGTTTGTAAATCATGCCTGAAAATACCAAAATTATCTTCTGTATGTCAGGCTTGTTGTAAAAAAAATGAAAAAAGTGTGTACTTTTCTTTCTAGTTTTATTGCCAAAATCATTTGTCTTTTCTTTTGAAAAATGCTTGTCCTAATTTTTCTACTTTGTATTATTTTGATTTGAATTTGTAGAAAAATCATATAGCACTTAGATACATAGTTATTTAGCAATATAAACAGATAAGATCATTAGTTCGCTCTGTCCTGTCTGACCATTGTGGAATGCTGGTATGTAAATAATTTTTCCCTTATGTATTTCTTAGGCTGTAAAGGATTAAAACAGGTAATCAATCACTTTCAGCATTCCAGCATAAGCATTTCAAAACAGGACTTTACAGAAGTTTTCTTTACAATGAATAAGGAGCATTGTTTTAAATGACGTATTCTGTCTTGAATCCGTGGTCTTTGTGTTACCACCTTGTATGTTACTCTAGACTTGAGGATATAAAGATGATGTGAAGTTGACAGTTACCCCTTATGAAGTTAGATGTTCCTGAAAATTGAAAATAAAGCATTCTGTTTGCTATTTTGAGGTAATTTTTTTTTTCTTTTCCTGGATAGGTAATATCCTTCTTGTAGATGGAACAGCATGCGGAGAAATAAAAATTACTGATTTTGGCCTGTCCAAAATAATGGATGATGATAGCTATGGTGTGGATGGAATGGATTTAACTTCACAGGGAGCAGGAACTTACTGGTAATGCATGGTTTGATTTTGCCGTTTAGATTCTGGATCATTGTTCAGGTTCCATAAATGCTCTCTCGTAAAGCCGATTTGGAGAGAGAGCTAGGGTTAAAAATATTAGCATGGATGACAAAAAAAAGATTTTTGTGCAGTACTGTGAATGTTGATGTTCCCAAGTGTTAGAATGGTGACATAACAAGTAAGACAAGAGCGTGTGTGTGTGATTTATATATATAAAATGGTGTGTGTGTGCGTATGTGTATATATATATATAAAAATGTGTGTAGATTATCACTATGATTTAGAAACATGATTTCCCTGAAGAAGCAGGTGTTTAATCTTCTGGTGCAGGTGGTTGAAGACATTTGACAGAGCTATGATGATTAAGTGTGGGTGCTTAGTCCTTGAAATCTTAGAGCAGGGATTACCAGCAGGTAATGTCCTTAGGACAAAAAAGTATTTAGTCTTCCATCCTAAAGGTTAATGACAGCTCAGCAGCTGTGATTTGTTTTCTGTGTGCACTTATGTGCTTGTTCAGAAACCTGAAGTTTTAGAGTTGCCTACAGAACATGAATGACCATAAGCATTTCATTGCTTGTGGAAAAGCTGTTCCTAGAATTTGCTTTCTAAAGATGTGACTTCTTCGTGGCATAGTAGCTCTTTGAGCCTGGGTGCATGGTAGCTGTGTCGGGATGGGTGCAATAGAAAGCCTATATTGGCCAGATTGTGGCCAATACTTATGAATTCATTTGCCCTTTCTGTCCTCATTCTGCCTGTAGCAAGAACCTGAAACCTAACTCTAAGTAGAGAAGCCAGTGTCATTCCCATTTGCTGTGCAACTTTTCCCTTATTTGGAAGTTGCACGTAATAAAGTTTTTGCTTTTTCCTTCAGAATTTTTGTAAAAGACGCACGTACTCTTGCACAAATGCCAATGCACACATGCTGTGAAAAGGTGATTATTCAAGTTGAAGCATTATGGTGAAGCACTGGAACGGGTTGCCCAGAGAGGTGGTGGATGCCCCATCCCTGGAAACATTCAAGACCAGGTTGGACGGGGCTCTGAGCAACCTGGTCTAGGTAGTGGTGTCCCTGCTCACTGCAGGGGGGTTGGACTAGATGACCGCTAGCGGTCCCTTCCAACCCAAAACATTCTATGATTCTATGATTCTATGATTATAGAAGTGTTAGGCTTTTGCTGCTGCTCTTAATGCTTTACCTATTTAAACAGAAATTTAAATATTTTTCTGTAAGAATACATGTCAAAAAATTTGGGCCTTTGGATTTCATCTAAAAAGCCACAAGCACTAGTGGTGCTGTAAACTAAGAGCTCAAAAAAGATCTGTGACTGTTACAGATTGGTGATGAATCTCTGTGTTTCTAATTCACACTTTCTCTGAGCCCAAAATCTTCATTAAGGAGGGAAATATTTTGAGTGAATTTGAAACAGGGGATGAGTCTGTTCAGAGCAAATTGCACAAACTGTCAGCAGCATAGTCCTAGAAGGGATTTCCTCAGTCACTGGGTCCGGTTACCTGCCTTTCCAGGCAGTTAAGTCACAGAATCTCTTCTGTAAACTTACAGGCATTTGTATTAAATTTAGTTAGTGTTTTGTCCCCAGTAATCTGATTTGAAGTGTGTTCTGTAACCTCAGTTCTCTGATCATTAGAAACCTAATCTTCTAATTTACAGACTGTGTTTATTTGTGGCCAGTTTATACTTGCTTGTTCCTGTGCCAACACTGTCCTCCCTGAAGTAGGTTGTTTCCCTTCCTGGTACTTGCTCCTTGGTGGTTTTATAGCTTTCAGGTTTTTTTTCTCTGAACTGTAGACTCTCCATTCTTCAGATCATCTTAGTAGCTTTCTTTGCACTTGTATCACTTTAAGCTCATTTTTCTTGAATGTTGTAATCAGAATTGTACACAAGTATTCCAGAAGAGGTTGTGATACTGTGTAAAATTCATATTTGTGTTGCATTCTTATTTCATTTTTCTACTTATATTTCCACAAATACTACTTCAACATTTCTTTTAAAGCCTTACAAGCTGTTGATGAGAGAATGTCTGGTCTGTAGTTGCTCTAATATTTTTTTATGCATTTTTCAATTTTAGATATTACAGTCAATAATACTTAACTGCCCCCATATTGATACGTTTGGGAGATTTTGTTTGTTTTTCAAAGGAGGTTCAATTTCACCAGTTCTTTTGTAATTCAGGAATGGCACAGCAGCTCCCTCAACTTTGAGCTCTTTAAGTATGGCTTCCTGCAGATTATAAGAATGGAAGTAGCAATCACCTTTGTCTACCATATGCCTCTGGTTAATGTCATCATTCTTAGGTAAAGGGTCTTTAAGCAATATCTGCATTATCTTGGATTCCTAACCAGGCCTTGCTGTAAAACGCTCTATATAGCTTTCATCTTTTCTTGCTCTGACAGAGAGTAAAGGTTCATACTTAACCTAGGATCCCAATTAAAATAAATAAATAAATAAATTAGTGATTTAGGTAAAGAATATTAGCATTTGTGCTTGTATGAAATAGGCCCTTTGTTTGACTGTGCAAAAAACTGTAATGGCAGTTTTGATGGGTGTGCAAGGTGTTGGAATGCAAATCACAAGGCAACTGGACAGCTGTCAAAAGATCAGAGATGTGTACGCGAAGTGGTTGTGTAATTGATATTTGCATCTACTTGCAGACACTGAGATGTGTATTTTGTTTTACAGGTACTTGCCTCCAGAGTGTTTTGTAGTTGGCAAAGAGCCACCAAAGATTTCTAATAAGGTTGACGTATGGTCAGTTGGAGTAATCTTTTTCCAATGCCTTTATGGTAGAAAGGTAAGGAAAGTGTTGCTTGAAAATCTTAAGCATTTTAGTGTCAATGCCTGTTTCCAGTAGACTCTGAATTACAGTCATAAAGATGTGAATCTACATGGAAAATTATTTGTGTTGTGTGCATTGATAGTGCAAGAAATGTAGAAAAACTTGACTGAAACTTTTTTATTTATGTAATGGTTAGCAGTTTGTATTAACACTGCAACAGCTTACTATAGCATAAATATTTATGAAATCAAAGTAGTTGGATAACTGTCATGAAGAAAATCCTGTACTTATTTTTCAGCCATTTGGCCACAATCAATCACAGCAAGATATCTTACAAGAAAATACAATATTAAAAGCCACGGAAGTTCAGTTCCCTGTCAAACCTGTTGTAAGCAATGAAGCCAAGGTAACTTTTCTTATGAGCTCTGAGTAATAGTTAAAACATTCATCATAAAGGATTCAGCTTAACTTAAGAATGCTGTGGGATGTAGTAACTAAGCGTGTAGGAAAACATAATGGAGAACTAGTATTTTGATGTTTTTATTTAAGCAACCTTATTCCAGGACTTCTCAAAATCGTATACTTTGAAGTGAGACTATACATGTATATTCCAGAAATTTGCAAGTGGTTTTAAAGTAGGCCACCTCAAAAATTGTCTGCTTTGCTTTTTCCTGGAGGACATTATGTGTTTCACTCAGGCTGTCTCACTAGAAGTTCTTGTGAAATACTTCTGCTAACACAGTAACAAGCCCTTTCTGAAAACAGTGAATGTTATTCTCTGCAGCCTTATTGGCTTGAAGAACTATTTGACTACCGAATACCTGGAAGACACGCCTGCTAACACTCTTCCCTTTGAAAGGTCGTAGTATGTGTGTATTAACTCAAAGCCGAGTTTAGAAACATAAATTCTTAAGATTAAGGATCTATAGGATTTTGAAAGATATATTCATGGCCAGATGCAGTAGAGATGTGCTCATAGAAAAAAATGCCAAGATAGTAGAATGCTGATTCAAGTTTCAGCAATGAATTAAACATACCTTGATGTGGGACACAAGCTGCAAAAAAAAAAAAAAATACAGGAATGTTAAGATTTAGCTTCTAAAAATTAAAAGGAACGGAAACCTATTTCTAGAGTCTGTAACATCCCAAGAAAATAAGTTTTTCCGGTACATAAACTTGCTCTTACAATTCGTGATATATTTCCATTAGTTCTGTTTTCTGAAAGTAGTGTTAGTGAGCAAGTTGCAATTAAGGTTGTGAAACTTTGGTTGAAGAATTGTAGTTTGTCCTAGGGTTTTTGTTTGGTTGGGTTTTTGTTTGCTGTTTTTATTTTTTCACCCCCATTTGGAAAAATCATGTCCTTTGAATGCAGTTGACAAATGTGCATCATGTAACTGATAGCATTGCATGTCAAGAGTTCATATCCCTGTCTTTTAATTTTATGTTTCATTCTCATTAGTAGTTTTTATATAGAGGATGTCAGGAAAGAGCAGACAGTTCAGCATGGAGAACTGACAATTTATTTTACATTCTCTGTGTATTCCATATTCTGTTCTGTTTGTTTGAAAGACCAAAATAAACTTGCAGTGTTCTTCACTCTTATTAACATTGTCACGATAGCTGTGAGAGAGAGGGAGAAATTATTCTCTGGCGGAAATGCTATAAACCAATTTCAGACTAACTTGTAAATTCAGACCTTTTATAATGACTGTGCAGAATCCAAATTGTCTCTCAGATTTATAGACCTGGCAGCTGGAAAAGAACAGCTTGTAAACTGAAATTCTGATTTGGAAAACATGGAGATGAAATCAATATGGAACCTGAAACGACATCATTATAGTTTTCAGATTGTAACTGTCCTTTGATTATTCTCACTTTTTCCTATTTTGTGCAATGTTCTCCTTTGCATTGCAGTAGTGTGTCTACAGGGCCACAGAAGCACGAAGTATTTTACAAACAGTTTAGGCACAAACTGTTACTCTGAGGATCTTGCAAGCAACTCTTAACAATTCATTTGTTAAGAAGGATTTATTGTGAAGAATCCGATTAACATCCATGATGTCCCAAGAACATGCGAATATATATTAACAGCTGTGCATGATTTTTATTTTCTACCTTGTTCATGCTGGATATGTAAATGATAGAAATCTAGCAGGATTCTTTGGAACTTGTATCACAGATTTTTTCCTTTAATTGGTGCAAAGAGCAAGCAGCTGAACAGATTTATCAAAGAAAAGAGATTTAATTCTTTTAAATTAAGTTCTAAATTAAGTAATGATGTGCTAATCAGTTCTGTAGCAATAATAAGGATTTTCTATCATTAAATGTTGAAGCCCAAGCTCTCAGGAGACCAAATGTTCTGTGTATGCTAGACATAAAACTTGACAGGAACTTTCAGCACAAAATGATTGACATACATCGTATGGACCTAAATGCAGGACGACATCGTGTCTCCAGAACAGTCCCGAAGCTAGATACAGAATTTTTCAAATTATTAGATATTTTTAAGCAGATGGGATTGAGCTTTTTCTGGAAAAGGAGTTCTAGCTAGGAAGTGATTTCTTAAATAGTCTATTAGTTAGTTAATGCCTATTGAACATGGCAACCACCATTGTCAAATTTCTTTTCAGTAGGGACAGTGGTGATAGGACAAGGGGTAATGGATTTAAACTAAAACAGGGTAGGTTTAGATTAGATGTAAGGAGAAAATTATTTACAATGAGGGGGGTAAAGCACTGGAACGGGTTGCCCAGAGAAGTGGTGGATGCCCCATCCCTGGAAACATTCAAGACCAGGTTGGACGGGGCTCTGAGCAACCTGGTCTAGGTAGTTGTGTCCCTGCTCACTGCAGGGGGGTTGGACTAGATGACCGCTAGCGGTCCCTTCCAACCCAAAACATTCTATGATTCTATGATTCATGCTTTGCTGTATTCCGTCATGGCACAATGCCTGCTTTCAAAGGTTCAACTAAAGCATTGGAATTTTGTCATAGAATCACAGAATGGCAGGGGTTGGCAGGGACCTCTGGAGATCATCTAGTCCACCCCCGGCCCGCTAGAGCAGGGTCACCCGGAGCAGGTTGCACAGGACCGCGTGCAGGCGGGGTTTGAGTATCCGGAGAAGGAGCCCCCACAGCCTCTCTGGGCAGCCTGTGCTCCGTCACCCTCACATTAAAGACATTTTTCTTATGTTTATATGGAACTTCCTGTGTTCCAGCTTGTGCCCATTGCCCCTTGTCCTATCGCTGGGCACCACTGACAAGAGTTTGGTTGCATCTTCTTGACACCCACCCTTGAGATATTTATAAGCAAGGATGAGATCCCCTCTCAGTCTTGCCTTCTCCAGGCTAAACAGTCCCAGGTCTCTCAGCCTGTCCTTGTAAGAGAGATGTTCTGGTCCCCTTATCATCTTAGTAGACCTCTGCTGAACTCTTTCCAGTAGCTCCCTGTCTCTCGTGAACTGGGGAGCCCAGAACTGGACACAGGACTCCAGATGGGACCTCACCAGGGCAGAGTAGAGGGGGAGGAGAACCTCCCTCGACCTGCTGGCCACACTTTTCTTGATGCACCACAGGATACCATTGGCCTTTTTGGCCACGAGGGCACACTGCTGGCTCACGGACAGCTTGCTGTCTACTGGGTCTCGGAGCTGTTTTCCAGCAGGTTAAGCCCTGACCTGTACTGGTGCCTTGTTCCTCCCCAGGTGCAGGACTCTACACTTGCCCTTGTTAAACTTCATCTGGTTCCTCTCCACCCAGCTCTCGAGCCTGTCCAGGTCACGCTGAATGGCAGCGCGGGCTTCAGATGAACCAGCCGCTCCTCCCAGTTTTGTGTCATCAGCAAACTTGCCGAGGGAGCACTCTGTCCCTTCTCCAGGTCATTGATGAATATATTGAATAAGATTGGACCCAGAACTGACCCCTGGAGAACACCACTAGCTACAGGCCTCCAACTAGACTCCACACCATTGATCACCACCCCCTGAGCGCTGTGGTTCAGCCAGCTTTCAGTCTGCCTCACTGTCCACTCATGCACCCCACACATCCTAATCTTACTTACAAGGATGCTGTGGGAGACAGCATCAAAAGCCTTGCTGAAGTCAAGGTAGACAACATCCACTGCTCTCCACTCACCCACCCAGCCAGAAATGCCATCTTAGAAGGCTATCAGGTTGGTCAAGCATGATTTCCCCTCGGTGAACCCATGTTGACTATTCTAAATAACCTTCTTTTCCTCCATATGCTTGGAGATGGCATCCAGAATAAGCTGTTCCATCATCTTTCCAAGGATGGAGAGGTGAGGCTGACTGACCTGTAGTTCCCCAGATCTTCCTTCTTGCCTTTTTTGAAGCCTGGGGTGACGTTGGCTTTCTTACAGTCCTCAAGCATCTCCCCTGGTCTCCATGACTTTTCAAATATGATAGAGAGTGGCTTGGCAATAACATCTGCCAGCTCTCCAAGCACTCATGGGGGCATTCCATCAGGGCCCATGGATTTGTGGATGTCTAGCTTAGCTAAAAGATCTTTAACTTGATCCATCTCAACCAGGGGAAAGTATTCCTTTGTCCAGACTCTGCATCTTGTCTCTGCATCTTCCATCTAGTCTTCATCTACCGCACAGCTGAAAAGTTTTAAAAGGTCCGTGGAGCTCCTTTTTACTTTTTCTCTTCTGACATTTGCTTCTAGTTTTTGCGAAGCTGTTCAGGGATAATACGTGCAGCGTTCTAATTGTGTGAGATTCTAATGTTTTACTTATAAATATAGTTCCTAAACCTGGAAATATATATTTGAAGTATGATTATTTGAAGTCAATTAATTTGCTGATTTATTATTTTTTCTGCTATGATGTTACCTTTTTTTATTGGACGCAGTAGTAAAATGTTACGCTGTCATTTGACTTGAATTACATAAGAACAAGAATTTGTTTAGAAACTAGTTTATCCAGGAGGGCGTGCATACTTGCTTGTAAGCAGATGTAATTATTTGGAATGGTATTATCACATTTTACATTTCTTTTCTAGGCCTTTATCAGACGCTGTTTAGCATACCGAAAAGAGGATAGGTTTGATGTCCACCAGCTGGCTAATGATCCTTATCTTCTCCCTCATATGAGGAGATCAAACTCTTCAGGAAACTTGCATATGACTGGGCTAGCAGCATCCCCTACACCACCTACTTCAAGCATTATTTCATACTGAAATTTCTCCAACTGAGGAATGGCATGATAACTTTGTGTAGTTTCCAGACGCAGATTTGAGCTTGAAATCATTTGAGTGTTTTTACACAGGACAAGTTTGATAACTCTGTTTTCAGACCGAAGTCCTCCTACATAGTGTCATTTGTATGATTGGAGTGGATCATGGACTGTGAATAAATGTACCCTTCTGAGAAATACCTTTAAACATTGAAGGATGACACTGCCTGTTACACACTAACAGGTATACTGTGTTTAAGACTCAAGAAAAGGTTTTTAGTTTTTTTTTCTGGGGAACACTGTAAATAGTCTTTTTAATACTTAAAGTACATTTGGTTGATACTGGAAAGTTCTAACATGAAGGGTAGTTTTTCATTATTTAAATAAAAAAGGGTAGTGAGCAAATTTGAAAACACAGGAAAAAATCCGTGCCTGGTTATAAACTAAACAAACTGCCATCTTTCCAAGACATTGATCTTTTGAAACCAAAGTAAGGAGTGTGAGACGGTGAAAGGTATGTTCTGTATCGGATTCCTCAGATAAAAATTGTAGTATTTTATTTGGCAACTCAGGCTTGTACCTCCAAAAATGTGGTGGTGTTCCACTGAATTTAGATTGGAAGGGTGATATGGAATTCCTGGTATTTACTTCTCAAATAGATTGCTAATTTTGAAATTAACTCTATTTTCTAAAAATACTATACTTGCTGTGGTATTGAAACTTGTGAATCTTTCCAGGCTTCTGATAAAAGCAAGCAACAGTATGAAACCAAATGCAAACAGGTCATGTATAATGTTCTATGCAGGAATAATGATAAATTCCCTTCTAGCTCTATTGTAAATTGTTGTACAGATGTCACATTTTCAGTTAAATTTCAGCAACTTATTCCTGTACAAATGTTTAAAGTATGGCTTTTTCTAATTGGATATTGTATTTTTTTTAAGTCTCCCTCAAAGCGCTTTTAATTGCTGCTAAATGACGTTGCTTTTACTTTTGCAAAAGAATCAAATGACCTCCTTAAGGTGCAAGTCAACTGTACGTTATAGAGAGATTAAGAGTAGGTAATTCATTAACAATCAAGGCATGTAAAGCAGATCTCTGTTGGCAATATACAGTACAGTTCTTTAAGTCAGTTTATTGCGTTCTCAACCTGCAGAGCGCATTGATACTAGATGTAGAAGTTGCTCATGGTTATTCTCTATATCTGGAAGTTCTATCAACAAGGAAATGTTTCTTGTGGCTTGTACAGATATTTTAAAATGTGAAACATTTTCTAACTGCCTTGTATGGTAGAAACTTATTTTTCAGAACAGTGTATCTCTCTCCTGTTCACTATTCTTTTTACTATCCTGTTCTTGATGATGAATACCTATATGTAATTTTGTCCATGTTGCAGAAAAAGGAGGCTGTATTACCACAGGTTTTCATTTAGTATTGTACAGTTAAACTGTTGCTCTTGTTTCTGATGTTGCAAGCCATTTTGTTTTCATTGTATATAAAGAAACATTAACTGTCTCTTTAAGATGCTGCTGAAATTGTAGAGAATGTAGCCAAAACAGTAATAAACAATGACAGTTGAAATTTCAAGGTTTTCATTGCGTGTTTTTGCATTTCAAGGAAGGGCAAATCAGCTAACCATATCACTGAGTTACACTTAGCTATTTTAAACAAACTCTCTATAATTACAAAGAAAAGGCCAATACTAGAATAATTAATTTAAGTGACATTGGAGGTGAAAGGGGAGGATTCCATGAAACTAAAAACATGTATTGTAATGAAGTAACTAAAACATAATTTCACTGATTAGACCTCACAGAAACATGTCAGTATTTCAATGAGTTCTAGATTTCTTTAACCATGGAATAAAAATAACTTGCAGAATAAAATTAGTCTCAAATAGTGACTCTTTTCTCCCTTACATTACACCAGAGTACTGGGACTGCATCCTTTTCACCCTCTACAGCGCAAGACCAAGTACAGGGTTCAAGGAGAATGTGCCATAGCTGTAGGCTCACATTAGATTTCATTCCTTCTTATTCTGCATGTGTCAATATTGGAAGTTAAAGAGTGTTTTGCCTAAGGAAAAGATGTAGGATTGTGTGAATGGTATTTTTATTTATCTGGAATGTACTATGGTTACCCCTAGTAAAGGGAAGTTTGGCGATATATTAAGAGAACTACTTCAGTAACTGGAAATTTTACAGCTACCTAAAAATAAAGGGGTTTATGCATTGCACTAATTATATACAAACTTGTTTTTCCTGCTGTTAGCATCTGCGAACAGGCTGTTGCGGCTGAAGACATGGCACTTACTCCAGCTTTACAGACACACATTTCTGAAACCTGAACACTCAGGTCAAACAAAGTTCCATATAGAAATACATGAAAGAAAAAGAGAGTCACCATCTCATCTTTTGAATCAAAGTTGTGAGGTTTTTACCTCCCATACACACAGTTGTGCATCTTCCGGTCCTGTTAATAAAAGTTTTGTATCCTCACGTGGAGTAATTCTGCAGTTACAAGATGACATCTGCGTTAAGAATGTTTGGTGCCTGGTATTCAGCAGTTCGTGCTTTGGATAGAAGTACCCTTGAGCCTGAATCGCTGCTGCTCGGGGAGGAATGCTGATCCACTCCCAGGTAATTCATGCGTTGGTTGGTCAGTCCGTATGTCATGCACTTTTTACTCATTTCATCACCTGTCATCCATCACTAGGTTTCCTAAGCTGTCCTCTGATTTAGCAGCAGGTAGACGAATGAAGTTAAACTTCAGGCAGTTTTTAATGAACTTTGGAAATAAAAGGCTTCCTTTAAATACATAAGTACTTTAAAATTTCTGCATTTACTGAAAGATGCTAAAATACTACGTTGCTGTATAATAAAAAAGAATCAAACTACATATGAAACAGAGGTGACTGTAAGAAGTTCTGCACTTTTAACTATGATTGTAGCGCTACAGGTCACTGCAGCCAGAGAGAACAATGGTTGGCTTGTTTCTGGAACACAGCCATGTTTCGGCACTGTTTTGTTTTATTTATGTTTGCACTAAAGTTGTTCAGATTTCATTGTGGAACATCATTCACCCTTAATTTGGTCTACGCTAGTTGATAGATACTGTTTTTCATGGAGGCTAGTTAATATTTTAATTTTCTAAAAAAAACTAGCACCCGCAAGAAGACTAGAAGGGCAGCGCATTGCTGTGGCTGTGAGCAAACTGCTGCATAACAGAGAGGCTTTCAAAGGCCCAGAAAGCTGCGAGCCCTCGGTATGCGAGTCGGGTGCGTGAGGTGCCGAGGCACCGCCGAGGGCTGCTCTGCGCCCCGGGACCCCATGCAGGAGGCAGGGTTGCCAAGGGCAGCCTCAGCAGGTGACTGGCTAAGGTGTCTGTTAAAATAAGCAAGTCCTGGAAGGGAAAACGTGACCTGGGATTTGAAGCATCCCAGGTGCTCCTGGTCCAGCTTTGACATCTTCCTGAACATGAGGAAACCACAGGTCTGAGGCAGGGCCGCCAGCCCGGCCAGGCCTGGCTTCCCCAGCCCGCAGCTCTCCGGGCCAGGCAGGACACGGCACATCCAGTTTGGGGGGCAGAGGCAGGTTCCCGGCAGTGCTGCTGCTCCAGTTTTGCTCCAGATTTCAGCTGGGCTGGGGCTGCAGCTGCTCCTGTCAGGGCACGGAGGAGCTACAGCAGCTGAGAGGCCCTGCCTGGGCAGGTGTCAGCCACCCCCTCGTTACCTGCTGCCATGTTTTCTACAGAGGCCTGGGATGGTGAGGAACACTGCTGGGGGGAAAGGGGATGCCTGGGAGGGTGAGAGGGGTCTCTGGGACATTTATTTCTTTTCAAAAAGCCCCTGAGACTTGCTGGTCTTCTCCAGAAATGGGAGATTGCACTGGGAAGGGGGACTGGGGAGCCCAGCCCAGTGCGGGGCCTGGGCAGGGTGTTGAGGCAGGGACAGCCTCAAAATTTGGAGGCAGAGTGGTAACAGAGTCTCCCAATTTTGATGTCTAGAACACTTCAGTTTCACAATTGCTGTGGTATTCTTTTAAAATACCTTTTTCTACGTATCAGCTGGTGTCAGAGGGAGGACCCTGGTTTTGCAGGTGGGGGGTGTCTTGCAGCACAGACTGAGTGTTTCACTGCTGTGGTCTGACACTGTGCCCGCTAGCCCACCATGTCTGTCTGCTGCCATGTCACCAGGGCCAGGGCACTGTCATTTCCACAGTCCCAGCAGGATCCTGCTGTAGGCTTCGGGGTGCAAATACCTCTCCTGGGGCCTGGAGCATCCCAGGCAGCTATGGATTGTGGAGTTGAGGACTGTGTGGTGTTAGTAGGACAAGTAAGACTGCAAACACTTTCAGAGAGATAATGGATCATCCAGCTTTTTCATGTCTCTGTGACCACAGATTGATTATGGGCAATGGCTACAAGCTGGAACACAGGAAGTTCCGCACCAACATGCAGAAAAACTTCTTCACAGTGAGGGTGACAGAGCACTGGAATAGGCTGCCCAGGGAGGTGGTGGAGTCTCCTTCACTGGAGATATTCAAGACCCGCCTGGACGCCTATCGGAGTGATATGTCCTAGGGAGCCTGCTTTGGCAGGGGGGTTGGACCCGATGATCTCTTGAGGTCCCTTCCAACCCCTACAATTCTATGA
>KL273128.1:52166-65310 GCA_000699545.1 Podiceps cristatus | reverse complement strand
TTGCCCTTCTTGTTGCAGTTTAATCCAAGCTCACTCAGCCTTCTGCCCCTTTCCTCTTATCTCTTTCTGGTTAGGTATCTGAATGCTATTCCTTAGTACGCAGAGTCTAAATTCCAGTAGTGATTAGCGTGGTGACTGGTCTACTTAAGATTCTCTGGTTTATGATTTTATTGGCGCTTACAGCTGAATGTATTGGTAATACTTTGGCTGCAGAAGCATGGTTACCATAGTGGTGTTGTCAGTGACTTCCGAATTGCAGTCTGTGTTACGTTACAGTTTAGGAGTTTGCACTGAGACTTAATCTATTAGTGCCTCTATGATGTACTTAAGATGGCAGATCCCAGACTTCCACGAGGCTCAGGATGTCTTGTGACCCAGCGAGGTCTTGCTGAGAAACCCGAACTCTGCCTCTGAAGGAGTTCTGGCTTCTACAAGTTCCAGCCGCTGTTATCATTTGCAAGCCGTAGGCCTTTAAAGAGAGAACGCTACAACATTTTGGACTGGGATGGAGAATGTGAGCAGGAAAGATATTTGGACTTATTTGCTGACAGATGTCTCTTTCTGGAGGGGAAAATCTCTGGTGTCTCAGAAGGATCATTCTTTCTCTTTTCCGTCATTCTCAAAGTCTAAGTGTCCTTTTCCCAATTGTGCTTTATCTTTTTCTTTTATAGCATAATTTCCTGATATTCCTTTTGGTTTTGCCTCAATATTTTTGTTGTAGTCACAAGGATAATTTGACAGTGTTTCATAATTGCTTTACAATGTTGTTAGGAGAACAGCCATTTTCCTATCGTAAATTGTGTGAGCTTGTTTTTGCTAGGAAGCAATTGAGGTAGGACTCAAAGTTGAAGGCTGGATTGCAAATGTTTCTTATTGGCTCCAATCAAGTATGAACAGTTAAAATTCTTGTGTGATTCTGAGTTTAATGTCCTGGGAGTGGTCAATCCAAGACAACATTTACTCAGATTTTGGCTTGTGGATCTGGAGTGCAGCTATTGTACATCTGCTACATCTGGATCAGAGTCGTTGCTCTCACTTGAGCTTTACTACGGTGTCAGTGTTGATGTGCCAATGCATATGAACCAGCTTGCAACTAGTTGATTCATGAGCTGTTTTCTGGTAGCTACAGCATCACAGAGACCTCTGAATTATACCAAAACTACATGGGGAAATGACAATGCTCAGGAGGTTAATTCCTGCCAAACCTGGAGTTGGTGGAGATATATTGCTAGCAGTACCTAAGTCAGCTAGGGTAAAGGTACCTTAGAGATGCCGCTCTATAATGCATCACAGCAGTTATTAGGTCATTGAATCGCTATTGGGCAATGAATTCCCGATCGCTTGATGATTCCATTCATAGAAAGGGTGTAAGAGGACCTTTCTATCTCTTGGGGAATAAATCTGGGTTGCCTTGAAGCATGTCTGGTTCTTCTGAATCCCACTTATGAAGTTCCTCAGATATTCAGGGTAGAATGGGAATACTGGGAGTCTTCTGGCAATGAGAAATGGTAATTTTACATATTGTAAGGCTGCGTAAAAGAAAGTTACAGCAGTCCCTTTCACCCTATGTGATGGTTTGAGCAAAGCTTTTGTTGTTACAAAAGGAACTGAGGATTTCTATTAATTGGAGTGTTAGATTAGGAACCTGCACTTCTGGGGAAGGAGATTTTTGACATTAAAACTTCCCAAATGCCTCTAAAAAGCTACACACTGATATACCTTCATGGAGATTCCAGGCTATCTTGTTAGGTGCTTCTTTGGTTTATTATAAGTAATAGTATTTTAGGAAATCTCGACGAGGAGTAAGGGAAATGTTTCTGAAAATACCTTTCTCATGGTGAGCTGTTTCTTTATATTGATGTATGTAGATGTGGAATAGACAGGAAGAATGCAAGGCAGGCCTGGCAGCTGGTGCAGCAGGATCAGAATAGTGGAACAAATGCCAGAATGTATTCACCTTTTGCCAGAAGGTGTGATTTAAGAGAAAAATATTATGAAACTGCTGTCAAAGTCTGATGGGTCAGGGACTTCTAACGTTTGTCATTCAGTCCTTTTGGTGTTTCTAAATGACAGTCAAGAAAAATGAGGCAGACTGGTGCTGTCATGACAAAGAAAATTTGATTTCTCCTTTTCTGAAAAAGGGGCAGTTATGTATCACAGGGCACCTGCCAGTGAACTATGTGATGATGCTTTTTGAGTTTAGACTAATTTTATATAAAATGAAGAAGCCATGTTATTTTTTCAGACAGTTTGACTGGATCTCAACATAGGTGGGAATGGCTACTGATTTAAATAATTCCTATGAAAAGGACAAAACATTTAACCCCCCCCACCTCCCCTTTCCTTAGGCATCACCACAACCCAGAGGTGATTGCTCAGAATTAATTTATCTAGCAAATTCTCTTAGTAGGAATGCCTTTAATCTGACAAATGGACAGATGTTCACTACTATGAAGTCTCTCTAAAACATATTCCATCTGCTTTATGTGAGGAGTTGTCTGGCTTGAAGCTTCCAGGAGTTCTCTGAAGGTAGATGATGTAAAATAGTTGTGCAAGATCTCATACTTGTAAATTTGTAAAACCACTTAATTTTGATTGTAGTTGGTTTATGACGTTTGAAGACTTGGTCAATAAGCCTTGAATCAAACACTTGTAAACAATGAAAAGTTTTGGAAACTTAAAACTAGATCATCTACTTCTTGAGAGATCAGAAATAAAACAGGCTTTGGATTTGAGCCTGATAAGCAAGAAGGCTTTATTTGAGAGAGAACTTGAAATAACAGGCCCTCTAATCCAAAATGGAGACAAGCTGAAATCCTTTCCTATGCTGTACCCACTCTATTGATCGATTCCTAAGCAAAGTCTGCTTTGCCTTTTTCACCAGTTCTGTTAAGATTGAAAATTGACTGCTATTAATTGTTTGAAATGTCTTCATATGATTTAAGAATGTTTGTTTTAAGAAGAAATAGCAGAAATAACTTTTTACCTGTGTTCCAGCCAGAATGGCATAATACCCCAAACTACAGAAGATCAATCCCTGCTTTGAACTTCTGGATCTATTGATAGAAGGCAGACATTTTATCTTGATAGAAGACAAGGTCAGCTCTTTTATAAAACTTGGCTCCTATGTAAATACAAATCTAAGTGGAACAAAGAATGATTTTTCCTGATTTATGGTGTGACCCAAGTCCTCTTATGTCCTTCAGGTCTGATTTAATGCTGGCACAGTCTCTGGGTTTGACTTTCCAGTTATTGGCCATTCATCAAGAAAATGGATGAATTTGATCTATTGTTTTCTCAGGTGGGCTGCTGCTCCTACTGTGTGCTTCATGAAAGTTCAGAGGGATTCAAGCCAAAAGGAAGGATTTTCTTTTGATTTTTTTTTTTTTTCTGTCTTTTACCTTAGAAGTTTTCAATGTGAATGGTTAAAAAAAAAAAGTCAGGAGAAAAAAATGTCTTCTAATGTTGAGTTATTGTCCACATGGACCTGCCTGAAGATATGCTGAACCACAAACACTTCGACACTTCCATACACATCTAGATTCACCACTTGGAAGAAACTAGCAGGAAGTAGTGAAACAAAGAAAAAAAATGTGAAAAGACATAGGGATTTCAGAAATATCTTCTGCTGTCTTCTTCCTGAGTGCATAGACATGACCTTTTGAATAATATGAAAGATAATGAAATAGCACATGCCTGATATCAGTGGGGAAAGCAGAGCCTTTTTGCCTCAAGTTGAAGTGCAGGTTGCTTCTCCAGCCACTGGAATTCAATGCTCATCTGTTGGGATTATGCCAGGTACTGCTATAGGCAGCACGATAGCAGATGTGCGGAGATGGTGGTTAAAACGGACTATAGATTGGACTGCTGGTGTGCTTCCCTATGAGGTAGGGATGTGACCTGGGAAAGAAGGTGAATATGATTTCAACCTCATCAAGGAAAAATCTGCTATATCTGCAATTTTGAGGTCCTTCCTAGTCCCTAACTGAGAAGCCTGCAAGGCTCAGTGCTGACAGACTGCATATGTTTAAGCTACTAAATGTTTTCACCTCCCACTGGTTTCAGATACTTCCACATGGAGAACCTTGCAGTATTGAGCTCTAAATCAGTTGATGCATTGTCACAGCTCCCTGTATAGGTGGCCAAGTCATAGCTGTATTTATTAACCTTGCCTAACTTTAACTGTGGGCCAAACTCTGCTTCCTTTGCTTCTGTAAATGATCTCGTTGGTTCCACCTCATCTAGGTTACTGCAGTACTACTTGCCTTTGAAGTAGCGATCTACAAGAATTAGTTCATTGATTTTAATTAAATGTGAAGTATAGAATCCATTCGGGAAGTAAGGAGAAATTTTGAGAAAAATGGAGACTATGTACTCTCTAGTTAAAAATGGAAGTTATGCCACACTGCCATTGAAGTTAGTTTTGGAGAAGCTAGAAATGAACTATGATTTTAAACAACATGATAAGCTAAATGAAAGCATCTGTTACGCTGCTACAGTCATCTGGAGATGTGACAAACAGCTGGTTTTATGGCTGAGCCTAATGCATCCTGGACTTTCTGAGGTGTGAAGGCAAGGGTGACAGACTAGCTCGCCTGGACCTGCTTGGCATTGTTATAAATGGCGGTGTGGTTACTAAGACAGATGGTCAGTCTTGCTAGGAAAGGCAGGGCAGGTAACTGCCCGCGCAATTTCTGCTGCTTGTCGCTTTCTCTTGGGATCAACGTCAGCTTCTGCCAGTTGGGTGTTGTAATAATCGTGACTTCAGACCTCCTTATATGTGGATCAGGCTGCCAAAACCAAGCTGAGGCATGGGTTAGTGTCCTGTCTATGCAGGTGACCTATAGAACTTGGGCTGGGATTTTTTCATTACTTCTAGTCCTTTGTTAGTACAGATAATTTGGACTAACAGTTTAACACTTGAGGCTCTATTCAAGCACTCTGGCAGGACTCAACATAAAAGAAACATGGCAGAGGTCCACAGATGGTGTGGTAGGATGTGTTAGTTGGGGCCAAAATGCAGAAAAGCATCTAGATAGAAACTGAATCTGAAAGAAGTAACTGCTGTCACTGAAACTTGCTGGAAAAAGATGCTTGATCTTTTTCTGCTGCTTTTAAAATGGTGTTAGTGTATGATCTGTTGTAGTGACTGTTGTGATGCTCCTTCAGTAGTCTGGTGAATCTGAGACGACAAATTTAGAAGGCCACAGATTTAGAAACTGCACCATAAAATATTTGAGGATTAACAAGTATTTCTGGGGAAAAAAAAAAAAAAAAAAAGTTCTTTGACTTAACCTCAGGCTTGGATATAAGGATTTGTGGAAGAAGGCTGCATGACAGACCCCTCTCAGCTGAACTGTGCTAAGTGGTGAGGAGAATACTTTCACCTTCTCTTTGTAGTAGCTTAAATTACCTTCACGTGAAAATACATAAAATATTGGCTTGCCTTGTAGTAAAAAATGAAAGCCATTAGTCTGGTGTTTTCCTGAATGCAATTTGACCCCATTTTATACATATAGAAAGAAAAGCATTCAGTCTCTTTGCTAACACAATCAAGCAGGTATTACCCGCTGAGTCAGAGGTTTACAATTTGTAGTTAAAATTCTATGATAAGAAATAAGCTGCACACAGATGGCAGAAGTTAATAGTCTGATCCTGCCATCAGGACACGAAAGAAATTATCGTCCATAGAAGACTGAACAGTTCTGATGGCTTGGAATGGATCTGTACTGCCCTGTACTCTGTAACCTCATTTATATAACAGTGTTACTGCTCTGCTGCACTTAGTATTATTTTTAAACTGGCATAAATAATTCCACAAGACTGAGGATAACAGGAGAGTGCAGGACCAAGGTAAGGAATCTGTTTGACTTAATCTTGAAAGGAAATGCTGCTGTTCCCATCGATTTCAGCTGCAATTATGAAACATATTGCCGTGACTAAAGCAATACTTGAATCTGGTCTCAAGGATGATGTTGCCAAGCTGTAACGCAACTGGTACTCAAGTATCTTTGTAGCAAGGAGACTGGAAGCTTGTTCCCTTTTTCATGTTGCAGGATACCTGCTGTGTTTTGCAATTAGAAGGTTCCCCCAAAGCTGCCTTAGCATGTCAGAATCCTGAGGCTGATTACGGTGGCGGAGTTTGTTCCCCTTTGTGTTTCAATTGAACTATTTTGCATTGGGGCATCACATAGCTAGATCTCAAATCACAGCTATTTTAACTGTCTTGTGAGGTGCTTGTAAATAAACTATGAATAACTTACTCATCAGACACATTAATTAAAGTCCTAGACAAGGGCCTATTAGGAAGTACTACTATGAAGACATAAAAACATACAAAAAGCTTTGCAATTAAATAATGCCTTAAAGCCAAGAGACAGTTTTGCTTTGAAACAGCACATCTAAATGTCTCATTTCGTGGTTGCATAAAGAATGGACATTGTGGTCACTACCGCGTCGTTATGAGATCTGCCGTCAGGGGGCAATCCAATAAATCTTCATGTTGAAAAAACTCCATGAAACTTGCTTAAATGCTGCCATGTCTCTCTACAAATGAGGGAGTGGCAGTGTGCTGTCCAGCCGGGAAACTGGGAAGCAAATGCGTATCCTAAGAAAAGAAGTAGTAACGTACAAACCACCATGTTCCGATACTCAGTCTTGTGAAATAACCAAGTGTCTACATAGTTATTTTTGTCTTGGAGACGGAAGATTGGAAGGGAGCGCTCTGGTTCCCTATGAATGTAATAAGCCAGTGGAAAAGATATTCATTCAGTCCAGAAGGATCCATGTTCATGCTTAACCTACTTAGTTGAGATAGCAGTATATTGTGTAATTTACAAATAGTAACAATAATTTCATTTATATGTGAGAAGGAACAGTTGTTCATTTACTTAACTCCCCAAAATTATTTTTTTATTGTGCTAAATAGGTGATAAAAACATCATTGAAGGTGGGCCTGTGCCTATACTTTTTAAATTACTAGTAAAAAAAAATGAAGACATCTAATTAATATATGACAAGTTCATAAATATGTTGAGTTAGCTTATGATGTGATTAATAAGGGTTTGTAGCATGCTGAAGCAATTCAACAATATGTATTCAAGGCAAAAGTAACTGAGTTTAAGCAGTACTTTGCGGGACCTTGAACTCCTATTATAATACTCCAGTTTTCAGAGGATGCCAACTGGGAATCAAATGTGACTTTTCACCTGTAGTTTTGACTGTGAGGAATGGCTATGTAGGCAACATATCAAATGCTAGTCTTGGACATTTGCATCCTGGTAGTCTTCAGTGTGTGGAAGGAAAGGTGGTTGACCGAGCCAATTTAAGCTGGTTCCATCTCTCCCCTGGTTTGCCCTTTGCCCAGGGGTGGTGGATGTGCTGGGCGCTGGTGTATTCTGGTGGTACAGTCGTTGCTGTTGCTAATGGTAGTTGTTTTGCTATCACAACTCTGCGTAGCTTTATGTACATACCAAGGAGAATGGAGACGTGTAGCAAGGCTATATAATTTTTTACTAGTTGTTTCTTGGGTATTTTTGAAGGCGTAAGTACCGCCTTTGGTATACAGGAATCGGAGAACACTTTGCAGGTGACATGGGGTTTTTTGTAGCATAACCCTTATCCTCTGCCATGAAGAGGTTACATTGCAGAATTACAAATTCTCTCCTCTTGCCTGGAAATTTGATTCTGAAGTGTCCAGTGTGCTGGCATAATTCTCTAATTACTTAAACCTGGCATTCATTGCTTTCCTAGTCAGGGTGCTGAGAATTGAAGGTCAAAGACAGAGACGCTGCTGAAGTTCAATTTTCAGTCTGGTTTTGCAAGACTAATGTTGCCCTCATACCATGGTAACTTTTGCACTAAGGGGCTAACTGCAACAAAATTTTGATAAATAGATGCCACAGGAATGCAAGTTTTGTTAAAATAACAGTCAGTGAAGACAGACCAGTGATTCCGTTAACAGCATGAATGTTAATGGTGTATAGTGTGAGCTCAACTCTTACTGGAGATGAGAGAATCTATACCAGTTCAGTTTTTGTTAGGTATTTACTATGAGTGGAAATCACTTTACTTATTTACTATTAGTGGAAATCACTTTACATTACATCCCCCTAAGCAGTTCTGAGAGAGGAGGATATTTTTCTTTTACCTGCTTGTGGTAAGGTATGTTTTTTTAATGATGTCCTCTGAAATTGGTAATGAAAAATATGTATTTAGTTTAAAAAAAAAAAAAAAAAAAAAAAAGAAGCAAATGGGGTGCTCCCCTTTAGATTAAGGCCAAATAAAACTTTGGGTCAGACAATTAAATTAGATTAAGTTTTGGGTTTAGTTGAGTAAGATCTAAGAGAAGCTGATGGCTGTAGTAAAGCTGAAATACTAAGCAATGGAACTCTATGCAATCAGCTCTGTCATGAGGCTGCCACCAGTGGGAAAGTGAATCTTGAATCTGTATCCAACTCTGGGGTGACAGATCTAGATTTAAACTTTCTTCTGACACTGAGAACAGAGTGGCCCATCTTAATTTTGAATTATAAACATGTTGGAGTTTTCCCCTACAGTTTAGGGCAACGTGCAGTTATTTTAAACCTGTTTTCCAGCAATCTCATTCATCAACTGCTGAACTGAGTTGTAGACAAAAGTCTCACTGATGGATTTTATTTTTCCAGCAAAATTTCTATTATCTGTTAATGTTTTAAATACCGAAAAAGAAAATACTTATGGCTTACTTCCTAAATTGCAGCGTTTTCTCCACATGATTTCTACCATGTCCAAGTACTGGACCTCTTCATTCAATCTATTACCTTTTTTTTCCACCCTTCATCCTCTGGAAACTCGGCAGCATTGTAGGTTCCAGGTATCGGCTGCCAAAGACCAAGCCGGATGTAGAATCCAGATATGTTTTTCTCAGAAGGCTTCACTGGTCTCCAGAATAAGTGTATGCTGTAAATGGAATTATAGGAGTAGCTAGGAAGCTGGATAAAAGAAAGAATCAGGGGCCAGATTAGACAGAAATCTTACAGGGTACCTGAAATATGAGATTACGGGTGGCTTGTGGGATAGAGATGAAATACAGGGATGAAATGATGACTCAGGCCCAGTGTTATAAAAATCAGTAGAAATTCAGGAGTTCTACCCAGTGTGTGTGTGTGAGGAATATGTTTGCTCATTCCTAAGAGCACACTAATAGACATCTTTCTGATGTCAATCCAGGCTGTGTTCCTTTCTATAAGTATGCGTGTCAGGCAACACTAGCACAGATACCGGTCAGCCAAACAGATGTTCCCTGATAAATAACACTCCTTGGTTTGAGCTTTTTATTGGAAGCGTTTGCTTCACTGCTACTTGTAATGCAGCGAGACTTCTATCGCTCTTGTTTCAATTTTTATCCCCTTTTTCCCCCTGCTGCTTTATAGAGTAGTTTATCTTGTAATCCTCTCCTCATTGCTGGAAAATTGTCCATTTTAAGCCTTGATTCTACTATGAGCTGTGCCAGATCAAATCCCGAGCAGCTACCCTGGGGAAGGACATTCCAATCTGAGCACTACAGTTGTCATACCAGGGTTATATTCTGTCCTTTTTATTGCCCGTGCCAACCAGGTGTAAGTTAATAAAAATAATTCTTAAGTATTGCTTCTCTCTTGCTGATTTTGTGAATTATATTCCGGCATCAGATTTTCAGGAAAAATACTCCTGACCATAGCTCACAGCTGTCCGCACTATTTGATTAACAAACGCTGCTGCAGGGAATAGCAACCTGAACAATTGTCACTATGTACAGTGTGAAAATAATTAAAGTAATCTGATTTGGGTTTGATTGCAAGGATTATTTTGCAATATAAATATATTAGTGTTATCTCATTTTGAAAACCTGTGTTAGCCATGAAATTGCAACATAACTTGGGTAATTGCAGCGAACAAAAAAAGCTACATTTTGCTGCTCTTCTAAATGATGAGAATTTGACTTTCCCCCTGCCAATTACTATCTAAATACTATGAGTCTGTGTCTCCATTTGGTTTGGCAATGAAATTTGTAGGTCAATTTGAATGTGTGCACTTGCTTACATAGATGTAAAATTAGTGTAACTCTGCAAAATTAGTGTAACTCTGCCTTTTGCAGACCTGTAGGAAGTAAGCCTATAATCAATAAATAGGTGTTATTTCAACTTCAAATGATGTAACATACAAATTTTGTTTTGAATAAGAAATATATTGCAGAAAATCACGCTCCATTCAGATATAATGAAGAGGCAGAGCGCTGTCATTTCTGAAGGAAAATATTCATTACAAATAATTTGTTTGGCTCTCATTAGTACAGAAATGGCAACATCATCTACTATATGCTGTGAGTAAAATTAGCTTAGAAATATTTTATTTTTACTGTGCTACAAAAATATTTTTGATAATGAGTTTTTAATCATACTGTGACTGCTGTAGTCATTGTGCTTCTGAGTCACAGAGACAGGGTGGTATATCCTGGAAATAAGCTCAGTTGTTTAGGAAGGAAAAATACAGTCCTGCAGTGAAACCCCTTAAATGGAGATAATATTGCCCTAATGTGGGAAACATTTGTTCAGTTCCACTCTAACACAAGGACATGTTAATATGGAGTTTCCTCAGTGTAGTTGTAATACTTGGTCTTCAGTTCCCAGTCTTGGGCAAATCTTATTCTAGTCACGCTTCTAGGATTTTTTTTGGCTGTTCATAAAAAAAAAAATGTGCATCTGGATCATAAATGAAGAGACAGGACTCATTCTTGCAAGGCATCACATGTCCACCAACATTTATTATGAGAACAGGCTCATTAAAATTAAATATTTAAACTTGGGCGTTTCAGTAAATTAAGCAAGTGCTTGCACTCTCAATGGGACAGCAGATGTGCCAAGGTGAGATACCTGTTCTCGGTGGACAGGGAGATAACGGACTTCTAACAATCCAATATGTTGCATATAATAGTCATGACAAAACTGATGTTTCTAGTGAGGGGAAAAAAGAGTAGATTGGGATTCCTCTGTTTAAACGGTGGTTTTAATGGGACTGACAGTGAATGTGAAAGAGCTTGTAGTTCACAGACCTTAGGGAAATTTTAGAGTGGAGTTTTTCCAGGATGTGGGATCTTGATTCATTGCTCTTTATACAGTATTTTAAACTGGTATTTCAATTTATGGCTCTTGTATTGCTTTAAGATATGCTCTAGTATAGTTTCTACTTCCAAAATAAAACTATGACTATCATCATCTATGTTTCTATGTTACATTAATTTTTCTGTGTGTTATTGCCAACAGTAGCAGTAAATGTGGACAGTATCATTACATTAGTTAATAACTTCCTAGATAATCTGTAAATAGATTGTAAAATAGGTCAGGGAAACTGCTGAAATCTGAATCTTCCACATCCCTGCAAAGGCTTTTCAAAACACTATTCTCATAATCTGTGTTATTTCAACAGTATTTAGCTCACTAAATTTCTAGAGGTTTGCTCTGCTGAAAGTAGGATATACAGTTTTTGTCCTGTTTGAAAACAGTCATGTCACGCAGCACATATTTCAACTGCAAGACTCAAAGTATGGCACTTAAGAAAGCCTGAGACCAGAAGATGCAGGTGAAGTCTCAGGCAGACATGGAATAAATCAGGAGCAAAACAGACTGGCTTAATGAAGTGAGAGAGGATGAATCAGTGTTTATCGGCTTAATCATCAGATAATGAACATTCTGATTCACAGTCACAAGGAGATGAAACGTTGCAGAGAAATATGTCAAGTGAAGAGCAACAGGAATACAAAGGCAAGAGTACTGAAGGGAGAGGTTTGTTAAAAAGTCTGGAGGCTTGTGGAATACCTAATCATCATGAAGCTGAGGATCTTTGTTTTAGTCATGTTGACAATTTTAAATGATGTATCTTACTGAATTTCTTGCTGTGGCTCTGTAAGTCGTACTCAGACAGGGCAAAGTGCACCCTATTCCGTATCACTATCGCACCCACTGTGAAAATGGGGCCTTACCACAAGAGAAATACTAATACTAGTTTTTGGCTTGAGCTGTGTAAAATCACCAGAAGTTCAATCAAATGGGATCAAATCACCAAAGTCTGCTTGGACTTCCAGGGAGTTTGTTCCATCTTAGGTATCTTACATAATTTATGGTTTCCTGATGCGTTCAGGTGGTGCCTCAGTCGGGATTGCAGACCCTTGTTAGAGTTGTGTGCAAGGTATTCATTAGTTCAAAATAACTTTCAAAGCATATCTTTGACTTTACCTCTTTGAGAAAGCTCTGTTAATTTTTTTTTGTCTGTAGTGTTGTGGATGGTTTTCTAACTTTAATGGTCCTGCTTGAGGTGGCGGGGGGGGGGGGGGGAGGCTTCTTAATAAATACAGGAATGTGAGTTGAAGGAAACTAGGTCCCTATGATGGGCAGCTAATTAGAGCTTTACTGTTTTATATTGGGGATTGGACTATGGGAAGGATGACATACAATAGCTTGCTTTTGACACAGAAGATGGTATTGTGGTTCTGTGTTAATTAAGGAATGGAGATTGCGGCTTTACATTAATACAGTAGACATGATAGCTAGATTATTTGTCTGGAACATATACAGACTGAATACTGGGATTGTTTTGGTACCAGACATCTTGATAAGACACCTGCAAGGCTAAAATGTAATAATAGTGTAACCATGGTAACACTGTTGAATTAGGATTGATGTAATGTTAAGAACAAAGATTGATGTAATATTAGATAATACATTTCTAACCAACAGACTAACATTCTTGGGATATAGTACTAGGTGCTCTGGTGTATAATGAGCAAATTCCTGGTTTTATAGTGGCTGGCCAAACCTATTTACCCGTGTGCTAAGGAGACTTGGTGCTTGGTGGTAAAGACCTTTGTTTTCCTCTGTGTTGGATGGGAGGGGCAAAAGTTTGAGTGTCTTTGAGCTTTCCCCTGCTTTGTGTGTGAAATCCTTGTTTCAGATCCACCATAATATTTGAAATAATTTACAGCAATGTGTGTGTTGCTTCAGGAGATGGGTTGAGCCCATTTCTTAATACAGAGTCTACCGAGTAGTTGTCTTCAACTCAGATACCCCATCTTTGTAGGATATTATCTGAGTTTTCCCATTAGTCATGGACAACTTCTCTCCCTTCCCCC